>JAODAL010020409.1:0-69509 GCA_025379985.1 Phyllomedusa bahiana | reverse complement strand
TATTTGTGTCATCTTAGACAGTGCACACATGCTACTTGAGATTGGGAGTAACTGACTGACCCGGGTATTGTCGTTTTCACGACTACGACAGTTCCACCCTTTTTTAAATGGACTTCCTATTTAAGCCCCAGCCTTATACTTTCTCTTTGCGAGATTATTGTGATATCTGTTGTGCACAGACCTTTGGCTTTTCTCCTGAATATGCTTCCAGCCTGCTCCTCAAGAGCTGAAACCGTTCTCACATGTACCAACCTTTGGCTCTATTGACGACGCTTTCCACAAGTAGGTATCTTAGCAGTTGAAATATATAAGACCAAACCAGATCCAGATCACAACATTGAGACACAGAATGAGACAAGACAGACAATAAAAAAAAAACATTACTAAGATCGCTGTATTTTGTTCATTCTGTCTCCCAAAAATTTTGATAAAGATATAAAAGCATCATACGAACCCCAAATTAGTACCAATGAAAATGTCTGCTCATTCCACAAAAAGCAAGTCCTTAATCAGCTCCATCTACAGAAAAATAAGAAAGTTATGGCTCTCAGATTATGGCGACATAAAAACGCAATTTTTTAAGAAACCCATTTCTATTTCATAGAAGTAGTAAAACATAATGAAGTATATAAAATTTCTACCATTAAAATTATACCTACCAGCACAATTAAGTTATCGAATCATTTGTTCTGCACAGTGAACGTTGTAAAAATGAAGCCCAAAAAACAATGGCGGAACTGCAGTTTTTTTTATTTTTTTTATTTTCATGGCCCACCCAAATGCACAATAACCCATATATGAGATCCCTGAAGGGTGTTGAATCCAAGATGATGCAACTTCTGGAAGGTTTCACCTGTTCGTGTACTTTTTGTGCAAATGCGACATGGCCCCACCAAAATCTGCATTACAAAAAGCCAAATAGTGCTCCCTCCCTTGTATGTCAGGTTATGCGCCCAAACAGCAGTTTACACTCACACACAGGGCATTGCCAAGCTTGGAAGAAATTGTGAAATAAATTTTGGGTTGCTTTTTTTCCAGGATTCCTTTTAACCCCTTAACGACCTTGGCCGTTATCCCATACGTCCCAGGTCGTTGTTTGGGGGGTTCACGCACCTGGACGTATGGATACGGTTCCTGAGGATTGCGTGAACTCTAAAGAGATTTCGCTCATGGGCGATCGTGCCCCGGGGGTGTCAGCTGTATATACAGCTGTACATCCCTGAAGTGTCGGCCGACCACCGGATCACTCGGGGGGGGGGGTTAACCCTTAATTATGCGACCATCGGGTCGACAATAACTAAGAGAGACGCAGGAGGAGATCGCTACTCCTGCGTCTCTGTCGGCGGCAGCAGTGCACGTGATCGGGAGATCCGTGCATCTCTGCCTTCGACAGTAGCACGGAAGGAGAGAATGCCTTCTGGGTTGTTGAGACGTCACGATGCACGGCCGTGCCCTAAATCTCAATTTCTTTTATATTGTCGTGCATGGTCCCGTGCATCGTTGATTGACAGTTGTTATTAGGAACCAGTCATAGCAACAGCTTGATGTACTGGATTCCTATTGAAGGGAGATCTAGGATCTCTCATTCAAATCCCATATAGGGAAATTGTTAAAAAAATAACGTGAAAAAGTTGAAAAAACAAAAATTAAAGAAGTGAAAAACAAGTAAAACACAAACACGAAAAATAAAATAACAAATACGTTACATCGCCCCTTTTCCACCTTTTACAAACGCCAATAGCCCCAAAAAAGATCAAAATTAATAAAGAATGTACCCATATTTGGTAAAGCAGCGTGCGTAACGACCTGACCCTGATAAATCTGTATGTTAATTAACCCATACATGTGAAAGCCGTATAAAAAAAAAAAAAACAATCACAGAAAGTAAGATAATTGTTCATCCCACGCAGCACATAAAATGGAATATATAAAAGCGATCAAAAACTCCTTGAAACGCCAAAGTGTGTACCAATTAAAAATGTCTTAGTTCATCCTGACAATAAAAATTCCATACACAGCTCTGTATAGGGAAAAATAAAAGAAAATGTATATATTAGCTCTACAGAAAGATTCGGAATGAGAAATACTGTTTTACACACTAATAAACACTTGTCTTGTTTTTTTTAAAGTGCTTAACATTAAAAAACTATCATAAATAGGGTATCGCCATAATCGTAGCGACCCATTGAGTAAAGCTAACCTTATCTCGGTACTGCAACGCGGTTGAGCCCTGTTAAAAATAAAAATAAAAACACTATAGGACTTGCGAGTATTTTCACATTCACCCTGGCCTACCAAAATGGGATTTTAAAGAAGCAGATATCCAAAAAGCCCTTCGTCCACCTCCAAAAATGATACTAATAAAAACGTCAATCTGTCATTTTGGTAGTAAAAATACAAGTCCCCTACACAGCTCCAAGCACAGTAAAATTTAAAAGTTATGGCTCTCAGACGTTATGGCGATGCCAAAAAAGTATTTTCATGGTTTGAATAAAAGTGTTTTTATTGTATATAAGCAGTAAAACATTAAAATATATACAAATTGGGTATTGGTGTAATAGGTATTAAGACACTGTGAGTGTAAAGCTACCATGTTCTATATACCGTTACAAGTGAACGCTATAAAAAATAAAAATAAAAAACACTACCAAGAGATTGCTGTATTTTGTTCAAAACATTTTCAGAAAAACCTTAATAAAATGTGAACATAGCATCTTATGCACCCATAATTGGGTACCAGTAAAACTTTAATCATCCCGTCAAAAAGACAGCCCATACACAGCTCTGCACTCACAGCACAAATAAAAAATGTTATGGCTGTCAGAATAGGACAACATAAAAACCGCAATTTTTAATGTAGAAGTATTTCTACTGTGTAAAGTAATAAAACAGAAAAATACTATATAAAAATCAATATCATTGTTAATTGTAGCGATCCCCCCATAGTAACGTTATTACATCACTTTACAGACCTGCTCGGCGAGATGCTGTTTGTAAAATTGAAACTACAAAAAAACATATGTCGAACTGCGGTTCTTTTTTTCCTCACGCATTTTCATCTTGCACCAATGCTGTAAAAAAAAATCTATGGATCAACCTTGTGGCCTTAAAAATGCAGTAATACATCCCTAGATGGATCCGCTTATGGGTGTTGAATCAAAAATGGGGCGGGATTCCTGGATGGTTTAGCCTTGTTCTGCTACTTTGGGGGCTTTGCAATGCAGACATGCCCCCCACCACACAAAAATCTGCGTTTCAACAAGCCAATAGGCGACTCCCTCTCCTTATTAACGCCCCTCGCCCATGCGCCCAAACAAGCAGTTTACACTCCTCACAGTGTCGGACAGTAATTGCTTAACAAAGTTTTAGGGTTCTTTTTTCCAGGATTCCTTGTATATATGAAATGCGCATGTTTTAAGCTAAAATTGCAGATTATTTGGAACTCACAATAATTTTTTTTTTCATTTTCACAGCCTTATGCACTGAAAAAAAATTGTGATCACCTGTGGGGTCTTCTAATATACTCATTGCACAATGGTTATATTCCTTAAGGGTTGTAGTCTTCCAATATTGCGGTCTTATTTTGGGGTGTTTATAAGTTTTAGACCTGAAAGGGGTCCCCAACCTGAAATGGCGCCTAAATTAATATCGTATTGAAAATGAGACCCAGAGTGTAAATAGGTGCTCCTCCTATTTGAGGCTGTATGGTTGAGCCAAAATATTGCTCACTAGGGCCTCATTCTGGGGAATCCTCTAAAAACCTTAAGACATGGCGGTTATTGATATAAGTGACATTTACCTAGTCACATTTACGTTATTCCAGTGAATAATGGATAAAATATTGAAAATCTGCAAAAAAGTGTAAATTTGAAATTTCACCTCCCACTTTGCTTTAATTTCTGTGAAATACTAAAAGGGTTATCAAACTTCCTTAATTAGTGTTGTAATTACGTTAAGGGGTCTGTTTCTCAGATGGCATTCACTTAAGGGGGTACTCCTAACATGCAGGCCCTCAAAGCCACGTCAGAAACTGGAGATGGTCATAAAAAAATGTATATTGCAAATTTTCTTGGAAAAGAATGTGAGAAATTTACTTTAAATTTTAAAGCCTCTCTACATGTAGTAAAAAAAAAAAAAAAAGAACCTATTTTGCAAAATATCGAAGCTCAACTATAGTGTGACTTATGGTAGATGTAGTAATGAAACTATTTTGTGGTTGAATAATTTCTGTCTTTGCTCGCAGAAATTTTGCAACTTTCAATAATCGCAAAATTTTCCAAATTTTCTGAAATTTTGATAGTTTTCACAAAAAACAAGGAAATGTATGGATATAAAATTTCTTACTAAGTTAAAGCCAATGTGTCACGAGAAGAAAAATCTCTGAATCACATGGATAGTTGTAAAAGTGTCAAAAAGTTATTTTCACATAAAATGGACAATGTCAGATTTCTAAAAATAGGGCTGACTGAGTCCAGGTAGGTCAACCAGGCTGGGTCATTAAGGGGTTTTTTAAAGAGTAAACAAATGTGTTTTAACAACCTTGTGAGGTGATATATCAATGCACCCCTCGGGATACATTCACTTTTAAAGGGTGCAGTTTGCCTAATGAGGTCTTTTAGGGTTGTTTATTAAGCTTTAGTACCTTATGGTGTCCGCAAACCAGTAATGGTGCCTAAAATAGAGCCTAATGAAAAAGAGACTACAAAATCCAGTAGGTGCTCCTGCTATTCTGAGGCTTGTGGTTGAGATATGGGGTATCAGAAGCCGGGGAATCAATATTGAGTTGCAGTTTCCTGTGTAGCTGTAAATAATGGAAAAAAAATGCATATCTACAAAAAAAGTTAAATTTTACCTCTTCTTTGCTTTAATTTCTGTGAAACACCTAAGGGGTTAACAGATTTTCTAAGTGTTGTTTTGAATATCTTGAGGGGTGCAGTTTCTTAGATGGAGTCATTTATGGGGGTGTATAACAGGCCCCCACAGCCACATCAGAACTAAACTGATCCTTAAAAATATTTGTGTTGAAAATTTTCTTGAAAATATTAAAGTTTGCTACAAAATTTAAGAGCCCCTTAATTTCCTAAAAAATAAAAGATTATTTAAAAACTGATGCCAACATAAAGTTAAATAAAGTTATATGGTAGCTTATTCATTTATTTACTATTTTTGTTGGGTATGCCTATTGTTATACACACAACAAATCTTTAAATCCCTTAACAACCTTGGCGTATGAGAGTACGGACCTAGGGCTCGCTCTTAAGTGGCTTGCAGAGGGATCGCGACTTGCGACCACCCCAGACAGCTTGCCGAGGTGTTTCGGCAATTCGCACCGCTAACACCCAAACGGCTCAAGTAACAGCGTAGGCGGGTGGCTAGAGTCCGCCCGCTGGCGCCCGTTTTACACATCATTGTTACAGCGACACAAAGATGGCCGCGGCGTTGTCTGAGAATGAACGACGCGTTCCACGATCGTGTCGCGCCAACGATCGGTAAGGTCATCGGGGAACGGCGCAGCTATGCTGCCGCCAATTCGTTGACCAGGGGCATGGTGGTGGGTGAGCCTTGTGAAGGCACTTCCTGTCACTTACCCTGGCCCGGTTGGCCACTTCCGTCAGCAGACAGGAATGTGGGGAAACCACCCATTCTTTGTACACCACTAATGCATTTGCCTATTGGTCAAGTTACATCCACATATAGGTGGTGCTCAATGTTACAGTAAAACAAATAAATAACATAAAGTTTTTTTTAAGTACAAAAAAAAAAGTATTAAAAAGTTCAAATTACCCCCTTTCCCATTGTTACAAATAAAATCATTAAAATATAAAAAAAGTTACAAATATTTGTGTATCGCCGCATCCGAAGAAAAGTCTGATTATAAAAATATAACATCATATTTATCCCGTACACTGAGACACCAGTAGAAGAAATAAATTACCACATCGGCAAAATTGCGTTTTTTGGTCATTTTACGTACACTCAAAAAATGAATAAAAATAGTTTAAAAATGTTGTTGCATTCCAATACTGCTAGCGATAAAAAGTTAAACTTCAGCCCGCCAAAAAATGCCCCCTCCACTGGCTCGTACGTAGGTGTGAAGTACAAAAAAGTATGTCGCAAAAAATGGCGCTGGTGGCGTCAATATTTCAAAAATAGAAAATGTTTGGAATTTTTTACTCGGTAACAAAACCATACGGAAACCATTACATGTTTGGTATTTCCGGATGCGTAACTACCTGTAGAATACAGATAACACATGATATTTACCGATAGACTGGAAAGTCCGAAAAGCACAAACCCTCGGCAAACATTTTTTTACAATTTGCCCCACTTGGAATTTTTTTGCGGTTTCCAGTATATTCTATTAGTATAGTGAATAACACCATTAGAATGTACATCTTGTCCCGACAAAATAAAAGCTTTATATGTCTATGTAGTGGAAAAATAAAAGAAGTTATGGCTATCAGAAGGCGAGAGGAAATAAACGAACGTTCGTGCACAAGAAAAAAATGCCTGGTCCTTAAGGGGTTAAACCTTGAAAAATGACAAATATTTCCAAGTTTTCAACATTTTTTGATATTTTCAGAAATAAACAAGGATTTCAACCATAATGAATTGCTAACTTAATATACAATGTGTCACGAGAAAATCACATAGGTAAAACCGTTAAAAAGTTATTCTCAGTTAAAGTGACACATTTAAAATAAAAGGGCTTCGTCCTTAAGTCCAAAACAGGCTTAGACCTTAATGGGGTTATAAGCAGGTGAAAAGGCTACAGAGCTTTAAAGGGTTAAGGTTTATCAATAAGAAACATAAATAAGATCTTGATAAGACACAGCAGGAAGTGAAGTCATCAGCCTAGCCATAATCAGTAACCTAGAGAGGCTTGTGTACACAACCAGGAGATAAGAACTTCACTACCTCTGACAGGAAGCAAAATCAGAACAACAATGTATTTGTTAACAGTTTACTAACTTTTGCCTACATGTTTGAAACTAAGTGATGTAGTGAAAATCCCTCTTTAAATTTGTTGAAATGAAGGGTGTGCACATCTATGTGTATATGAGTGTTAGCCTGTCCGTTGACTTGATTTTATCTACTTCCAGTAGTTCCCATTAATTGCTCCACTAAAATAATCCTATAAATGACTTTTACATGCAGACTCAAAAATCAACAGCAAAATCCAAATGTGTTGCTTTTTTACCATTTTATTTCAGTGTTAGTAATTTGAGGTGTCTGACAGATGCCTCTTCATTACAAGCTGGAGGACATGGTGTCAGCGATCAGTGTATTTTTTTTGACCCCAAGGCTGATGCCAACCCCATGTCACTATTATACAACGCACTAGGGATAATGGGAAGAGCTGAGTATTGTCACCCCTTCTCGAGGCATCTCTAATGTGATGTTCCGCTTCTGGGGCAGCTGATGACTTTTTTTTATGGGTGGGAAGGAACCAATATCCATGGACCTTCCCATAAACTAAAGAAGTGGATGGAAGCTGATCCATATAGTATGATTGAGGCATCAGGCCAAGTGTGTTCTCTCACTACTCGAGCTGCTAGATACACAAAGAAGATTAGTAACAAAATTCTAAATAATGAAAATTGCCTTGTTGTATTTGCTTATACTAAAGTGTATAAATGGCCAACAGATAACAGAGTAAAATAGTATACATCTGACTCATCTATAAAGAAAAAAGTGAAGAATCACTAGAGAACACATTACTCAAAAAGAAAATATTGTAAGCAAAAAAATTGTTTTATATTAATATGTATTACATAGCTCAAAATGTTAATGTTCCTAATTATGGAAAGGCATCATGAAAGTAAGTGAAGATTCACAAGCCATGAATGTCCCACTAAAATGTAAATATATTCAAATAAGCTCAAGGAAAGAAAGCTAGGACTCCAGCAGCACCTATTGAAATGATATTCCTGAAAGTCACTTTTAACCCATAAGGAGTCCTGGAACATGATACTGCTCCCAAAAAAGAAATATTACCCATCCTCAGACTCACACTTTCTGGTTAAGCTTTGGGTGGATCTATAGTAGTGATTGGGATATTGACATATCACCGCTACTGTTCCTACTTATTCCTGTACAAGAAGTTTATAATCTGCAGTGCACAAAGCTACAGAGTTCTGATTATCATAGGTAAACAAGCTCCTGTGCTAGAGATAAAACTCGGCAGGGAGTGACTCAACATGGTCGGATGCCAGCTTGTGGAACAATCAGACACAAGAGAGAGCAGAGAGAAGTGGTCGGTAACTTTAAGAAACTTGTGTACACTAGTGATAGATAAGAATCTTCTTTATCTCCTGAATAAAGCAAAATCAAAACAGCAATGTATTGGGTAGTAGTCTTTATTTACCGTTTCCCACATGTTAAAAGCTAATCATTGTGGTGAGAAAAAACACATTTAAGCTTATTTGAATATAAAAAGGCACTTAAAAAAAGATCTTGTAGAATAAATGCAAATCCATTGCTTGCAATATGTGAATCCTGAATGCTGCCCTGTTGTTGGAGTTTTTGTATGTGATTTTACTTTCGATTTGAAATGGGAATGTGTTTCAATGCTTGAAATCCTAGTTGGATAACAGAATGGTTGTCTGAAATTAAATGTACAGGTAGAGGTTATGTGACTTTTTAAAATCTAATAGATTTGTGTTGAGAGGTTGTTGAGGTTATCAGCTATACCATTGAGTATATGTTTATCATTATTTATTTACTGAGCTCACAAGATATAACTGCATTTATATTGTATCCTCTAACTTTTCTTCAATTGTATCCTATAGCTTTCTTGTTTGGTTTTGTCTCTGTGTATGTTAGATACATAATATGCTCTTGCCTCATTGTGAAATTTTATGTTTTTTGTGTGATCACGTACACAGGTTATGTGTCCTTCAAATCCTACACCTGACTTTGAAGCTAAAAATATGTTATATCTTTGACATACAGTATTTATATCTTTGTTTCTTTGTTTTCCACCATGTGACATACAACATATACTTTACTTATTCCATGTGGATTTTTTAATTCACAGACAATATTGTTAAAGATCCTTTCTGAACTGAAACTTTGCAAGAAACAGATAAAACTTACCTGTGGTTACCTCTGTATGTCAGAATAAAACTTACTCTGCATAACCTTTGGGGTTCTTCATTATACAACGGTCTTGGTATGCATAGGCTGACCCCTCACAACATGACCTCCCATGCCACTCTCCACATCCATACTTTGACGCCTACTGCAAGAAGCAGGGGATATTGGCCCCATTTCTTCGCTGCCAAGTAGCTGCTGACTGTCCCCCTCAAATTGTTCATCCTCGCTGTATAGTGGCACTAGGCCCAGACCACATACTAGTTTTCTGGCTGAGGGAACCGGATGGGACAGAGCCGAGTTGAGGACAGGTGAGGGCCGCTGACCCGCTCCCGGGCCATGCCAACTAAGGGTTGTGTCTGATGTTCCCACCGACTCTTGGCTGGGGTTGTCAGATGTCATCTGGGAGGAAGTGGATGACCTAGTCAACCAATCAAGAACCATTGGGTTGCTGAACAACACACGGCCGCTAGATGACAGTGGCAGTTCTGGCCTCATTGAGTGACCCCTGCTGCGACGTCCGCTTGCTGTGCTGCGACCTGGGCCTGCTCCAGGAATGTTTGTGCCACTGCCACTCGCAGGTGAAGAGCCTGCCACCTCTCTGTCTGACATACTGTTTGTTCTAAAATGTACAGACACTGTTTGATGAAGATATCTGTATATGATAAATACACACCCTGTATTTGACTCCAAATGAACCCACTAAGAAGCTTGGGTAACCCTTGGATATAAATTGCGCTCCACAAATGGGCATAAAAAATTTACTTGTATGCGCCGTTTAAAAACACTGTTTATTTTACTGAATATAAAAGCACAAACAGGCTTAATTAACCTTCGGATATGAATTATGCTACACGCAAAATTTCTTCTTTGGAGGTGAAAAAGAACGTTTCTTTTAGTGACCACAACAGCAGAACAACGCTTAATTAACCCCTGTAAAAGAAGTGAGCAACCTAAAATGAAGTGGTATTTGGATTGTAAAAACGCTGTTTCTTTAAATGAATACAACAGGAACAGGCTTAGATAACCCTTGGATATTCAATGTGCTGTGAGCAGATAGCATTAAAATGTATATGCAGCTGCATTGGACGCACACTGGACTTCAGTTCCAATATCCCACAAAATCAAAATTAGAACGTAAGAGAAGCAGTCTCTGAGACAAGCTGTGACACCCCCCAAAAGTCGCTGTATAAAAATGAGTTCTTTAGTATCAGCTATCATAAGCAGTCACAGCAGCACCTTCCCTACTCAGTACAGTGAGAGCGGTATGAGCTCCCAGCGTCACGCCCGGACTTATATAGTGCGGTGACGTCACAGAATCCCGCCGGTCTCTGATTGGCTTCATCTCTGCACATGTCATGCAGACTATGCCCTTCTTCCTCCCAGAGTTCTTTGCCCCATGTAACGCCATGTGCTCGCAGCCATTTTATCAATCAAAAGCACGCTTCGTTCCCGCGAAGTACCCCAAACTTCGACTTCGTTCAGAACCGAAGTTTTCCTGAAATTCTAAACGAAGTCCACTTCGTTAGAATCAATTCGCCCATCTCTAGTTGGTACAGGATCGACCACCACATCTGAAACACGTATGGTGACACTGCATGATGTTGATGCAAGGCCGTGGTACCAACGTTAGGTCCCTGGTCACGCTTTACTTTCTGGCCACAGATTCGACATATAGCCATGTTCACCTCCTTTGGTATGTTAGATACATAATATGCTCTTGCCTCCTTGTGAAATCTAAGCAAAAAATTGGTACACTACCGAGTAGGTGATTTTACCACAGCGCTGCACTGACTGACTGTTATCGCCGCTGACCCGGTGAGTCCCTGTGCCGCTACTTTCAGGGACCTGCAAAGTGGGTGTTCACTACTGACTTACGGGCTGCACCACTGCCTGACACGCAAGCTGCTGCTCCCTTCTCCCTATGATAATGATGAACCCTGTTGGTCTGGGTCAGCTCATAGCATCACATGGCTTTCAAAACCACCAGTATGCTGATGACACCCAACTTTACATCTCCGGCCCAGACATTAAGGGCGACATGTATGAAGCTCGCCGGGTCGGGGCGCACCTTTCTGCCGGTTTTCCAACGAAATGTGTGCCTGATTTATGTCGGCACTGGGGTGCGCTCATACATACTATGTAAAGTCCGCCACGCCTCGCCAGTATTTGGGGCGCAGTGCGGGACTTAGGCGCAGTGCGGCGCTGCGCCTATGATTCGGCGCCCGAGGTAGTGCGCTCATACATACCATGTAAAGTCCGCCGCGCCTCGCCTCGCCAGTGTGTGGGACGCAGTGCGAGGACATGGGCGCAGAAGGGACTGCGCTGAAGATGTGTTCCGATTCGAGACAGGCTGGAAAACAGTGAGAAATCATTAAAGATGTCCGTGCGGAGTATTAATACAAAAAATCGCCTTTTTAAAGGCGTAAAACATTCTAAGATAAGAGCTCAAACCTCAAAAATAAAAAATAAATTAAAAAAATCACTTTCCAAAAATCTAGAACGGCGCAACATCAAGAATTAGGATATTGGAAATTGCCGGGAAATACAGTAATTCAAATTCGGAAAGCTATTATCATTGGTCAGCAGAAACCGGCCAATCAGAATAGGAGCGACAGTGAACCATAAAAACCTATGGAGAACTATTGACCAATCAGAATCAAAGGCGGGATATTTCAAAATACAGTAAAAATGCAGAAAAGAACTGATTGGCTGAGCTAGCGGAGGCTTGGCTATCTCGGCCAATCAGAATAGGAGTGACAGGGACCCATTATAGCCTATGGAGAAGTTTGAACCAATCAAAATCAAAGGCGGGACAGTTCAAAATACAGTAAAAATGCTGAAAAGAGCTGATTGGTTCAACTAGCGGGGGCTTGGCTATCCCAGCCAATCAGAGCGTGAGCGACTTCTCCCATTGTAGTCTATGGAGAGATCTGCGCAATGAAATCTCGGCGCTCAGCACCGTGCGGCATGGAGTATGATTAAAAAAATCATTTTTATTAGTTGTAAAATATTCTCTGAAAAAGAGCTCAAACCTTCTATAAACATAAATCAATTAAATACCTAACAAAGTGTTTGTCTCCGAGACAGGCGCGACATAAGGAATTTGTATATAGAGAATTGCCGTGAAATACAGTAATTCAATTGTGTTAAGCTCTTCTGATTGGTCGGCAGAAGCCAGCCAATCAGAATAGGAGCGACAAAGACCCATTATATCCTATGGAGAAGTTTTGACCAATCAAAATCAAAGGCGGGACAGTTCAAAAGACAGTAAAAATACAGAAAAGAGCTGATTGGTTGAGCTAGCGGGGGCTTGGCTGTCTCGGCCAATCAGAGCGTGAGTTTCTTCTCCCATTGTAGTCTATGGAGAGATCGGTGCAATGCAATCTCGGCGCTCAGCGCCGTGCGGCATGGAGTATGAATAAAAAACTCATTTTTATTAAGTGTCAAACATTATCAGATAAAGAGCTGAAACCTTCTATAGAAATAAATCAGTTAAATCCCTAACAATGTATTTGTCGCCGAGACCGGCGCTACATAAGGATTTGCAATATAGAGAATTGCCGGGAAATACAGTAATTCAAATGTTTAAGCTCTTCTGATTGGTCGGCATAAACCAGCCAATCAGAATAGGAGCGACAGGGCCCTATTATATACTATGGAGGAGTATTGACCAATCAGAATAGGAGCGACAGGGACCCATTCTAACCTATGGAGAAAAATTGACCAATCATATTCAAAGGCGGGACAGTTAAAAATACAGTAAAAATGCAGAAAAGAGCTGATTGGTTGAGCTAGTGGGGGCTCGTCCAGCTTAGCCAATCAGAGCGCGAGCTACTTTCTCATAGAGTTCTATGAGGGGAAAAAAATTCTGAGCGAGCTCTGTGATTGGCTAACTTAAAAGAGGCGGTTATTTGGACCAATGGGAGAGCGAGCGACGCTCCTATGGTTTTCTAATGCAATCGGGAATACAACAGTACATGGCCGAAATCAAATGATAAGACTACAGAAGTTTGTACCGATCTGTATATAAAATGATCCATAATATTGGGGGAATGAAAAAAAAATAATAATTCAATAAAATCATTTTTATTCTTTATTTTTCGGTAGCCACTATCTATAGTATGGGTGTAACAAAAATAAAGAAATAAACATGATTTTATTGAATTATTAATTATTATTTTTTTTACACCAATATTATGTTCTTTTATATACACTTCGGGACAACTTCATGTACTCTTATCATTTGATTTCGTGTCATTGTACTGTTGTATTCCCGATTGCATTAGAAAACCCATAAAGCGTCGCTCACTCTTCCATTGGTCCAATAACACGCCTCTTTTAAGTTAGCCAATCACAGAGCTCGCTCGGAATTTCTTTTCCCCATAGAACTCATGAGAAAGTAGCTCGCGCTCTGATTGGCTAAGCTGGACGAGCCCTCGCTAGCTCAACCAATCAGCTGTTTTTTGCATTTTTTACTGTATTTTTAACTGTCCCGCCTTTGAAATGATGGTCAAAAATTTCTCCATAGGTTAGAATTGGGTCCCTGTTTGCTCCTATTCTGGATTGGTCAATACTCCTCCATAGGATAAAAATAGCCACTGTCGCTCCTATTCTGATTGGTCAATACTCCTCCATAGGATATAATGGGCCACTGTCGCTTTCCCATTCTGATGGGCTGGTTTATGCCGACCAATCAGAAGAGCTTAAAAAAATTTGAATTACTGTATTTCCGGCAATTCTCGATATTGCAATTCCTTATGTAGCGCCGGTCTCGGCGACAAACCCGTTGTTCGGGATTTAACGGATTTATTTTTATAGAAGGTTTCAGCGCTTTATCTGATAATGTTTTACACTTAATAAAAATGATTTTTTATTCATACTCCATGCAGCACGGCGCCAAGAGCCGAGATTGCACTGCGCCGATCTCTCCATAGACTACAATGGGAGAAGTAGCTCGCGCTCTGATTGGCTGGGATCGCCAAGCCCCCACTAGCACAGCCAATCAGCTCTTTTCTGCATTTTTACTGTATTTTGAACTGTTCCGCCTTTGATTTTGATTGGTCAAAACTTCTCCATAGGATATAATAGGTCTTTGTCGCTCCTATTCTGATTGGCTTGCTTCTGCTGACCAATGAGAAGCACTTACAGAATTTGAATTACTGTATTTCCCGGCAATTCTCTATATCCCAATTCCTGATGTAGCGCCGTCCCAACAAACGCGTTGTTCGGGATTTAATTGATTTATGTTTATAGAAGGTTTGAGCTCTTTTTCAGAGAATATTTTACAACTAATAAAAATGTTTTTTTTTATTCATACTCCATGCCGCACGGCGCTGAGAGCCAAGATTTCATTGCGCCGATCTCCATAGACTACAATGGGAGAAGTAGCTCGCGCTTTGATTGGCTGGGATAGCCAAGCCCCCGCTAGTTTAACCAATCAGCTCTTTTCAGCATTTTTACTGTATTTTGAACTGTCCCGCCTTTAATTTTGATTGGTTCAAACTTCTCCATAGGCTATAATGGGTCCCTGTCGCTCCTATTCTGATTGGCCGAGATAGCCAAGCCCCTGCTAGCTCAACCAATCAGCTCTTTTCTGCATTTTTACTGTATTTTGAACTGTCCCGCCTTTGATTCTGATTGGTCAATAGTTCTCAATAGGTTTTAATGGTTCACTGTCGCTCCTATTCTGATTGGCCGGTTTCTGCCGACCAATGAGAATAGCTTTCAGAATTTGAATTACTGTATTTCCCGACAATTTCCAATATCCGAATTCCTGATATTGCGCCGTTCTAGATTTTTGGAAAGTGATTTTTTTTATGTATTTTTTATTTTTGAGGTTTGAGCTCTTTTCTGAGAATGTTTTCCGCCTTTATAAAGGCGATTTTTTCGGAATCATACTCCATGTCGCACGGCGCTAAGAGCCGAGATTTCTGTTGCGATCTTCTATGTTTCCTTGCATGTTCCAATCTCACTTCACTTCGCCTCCGCCGGATCATTTAGACCAGAATCAACCAGGTCTGACTGTCGGAGCTGCCGAGCGCTGCATTGCGCCGCACTTTGCCGACTTGCGATCGTACATGCCTCGGAGTTTTCGAGCGCGCCGCGTCCCGCCCCGGAACGCCTACAGCGCGCCCACACCGCGCCCATTGCCCGCCCCTTCATGCGGGGCGCAGCTGAAAGTGGCGAACGCTGCGCCTAACACCGCATCCCTGTGTCCGACAGGGGGAGGCGGGCCGGGAGGCGCAGGTTACACCAAAAAACAGGCGAAAAGCCCGATCATGCATGTTGCCCTAACTCTCTACTTTCCAAGATCCCAGATTGTCTGTCATCCAAAGCCTCCTTCTTCTCCTCCTGTCTCCTAAAACTTAATGTAGAGATAACGGAATGCTTCTAGGGCCGGGACAATGGGTAGTCTAAGGTAGGGCTCACTTCATCCCAGTGAGAAAAGAGAGCACAAGGAGGCATGGGGTGGACTCCCATGTGCGATCGGCTACATCGATTAGTGATTGCCTGTCACCGCTGTCCTCCTCAACGGTGTCGCTGTACAAAGCCTGACTGCTCGCAACATAACCCCCCATTGCAACTCTCCTCCTCACTATTTTTCCGCTTCTGCAAGAAGCAGCGCATGTCTTCCCCACCTCTTTGCTGCCCACTGTCCTCAAATAGTTGGTCCTCGCTGTATAGTGGTGCAAAGGTGACAGCACAGAGTAGTTCTCTGGGTTTGGGAAGCGAACGGGACAGAGGTGGGTTGAGGACAGGTGAGAGCCCCTCACCTGCTCCCGGGCCATACAAACAAGGGGTTTTGTGTGACAAACCCATCGACTCTTGGCTGGGGTTGTCAGATGTCATCTGGGAGAAAGTGTATGACCTAGTGTGTGGTCAACACATGGCCAGTAGATGACACCGGATGCTGTGACATCCCCTTACTGTGCTGCGATCTGTGGTGGCTCCGGTAACCTACTACTGTGTTCTTTGATGCTATGGTAGGATTGTAGCCCTCAGCTTGTTTTTTTCCAGCTGTTGCTGCCATGACTTTTTCAGGCTTTAGTTTTTTGATCAGTTTTGCCCTCTTAAGTGCCCAGGGAATTTTATAGTGAAGCGATTCTAAGAGCAGCGGCAGTCATATGCGTGTCATACTAAAACACAACATTGTATGAAGACCAAACCATGCTCCCTCTGCATATTTAAGCATAGCACAACGTTCTACAGCACCCTGCAGGCTCTGTGCAGCCTGGAAATAGCTGTTATTAACACGATTCATCCCGAAGCAATTCGGACCGAAACGAATTTTGTCGGAAAATTCGCCAAAGTCACTGAATCGAATTTTTGAGAAATTCGCCCATCTCTACTCACTTTGGTGCATTTGATACCAGAAAAGGGTGAAAAACCCAATCATACATGTCTCCCTTTGTTTTTTTTGTAAAGATAGTTTTTAAGAGACTTCTCATTATCATCATAGGAAGGATTACAATTAAATATAACACTGGAGGCCGATGTCTGGAGGCTGATAACACAGGATCACACAGGTTATGAGGAAAGGACTATTAACCCCCTCCCCAATACCCTACAGTGACCCCTGCATACAAAAGTAGCAAAGTTTAACTTGACAATTAATGTACAAGGGGTGTTGCTAGACACAGGTCAAAGATACAAAGGTTGTGATCCCAAATCCAATAGCACAAGCTCAGACTTGCCCACTGGGAAGCCAGTGATTTGAGGTGCTATGGATGATGAGGTTGTGCAGAGGCTTTGACAAGGAGGTGCTGGAAAAGTGAGGAGTTTAAGATTATGGGGTGGTAAAATCTGCAGAGATAAATCATAGCTGGGAAGTTGTCATGACAGGGTGAACCAGATGGGAAAGAGACTAGGACTATGACTAAGGCTAAGACTAAGAAACATACCCGAACACGTCAGCCTGGAGTAGGCAGCTGACTGTGTGCGCTGTACTATCTGTCTGAGAAATTGGATATATGTATATTTTTTAAATGCATTTTTTGGGGGAAAAAAGAATATTTGTAATATTTAAATCCACATTGGAGATATATTTCTTCTATTCACGGATGGAGAAGAGAAGATGAAAAGAACAACTCAGATCAAAAATTTCACCTTTGAGTAACTGGCTGTAACTGTCCTGTAATTATGTATATGGTGTGCAGATCGCCTATGTAAAATTGGTAGTTACTATGTGGTGGTCGCATGTGGTTGTGGTCTGGCACTATTGATTAATTCCTATGTAGTGGTATTATTGATATTGATAACTTGGTATTATGGGCTTATTTAGTAACAATATGGTGGTATAGCGAGATATTTGTTCCATGTATAGTCAGATCATTTGGTAACTGAATGGCTGTGTTATTTAGAAGTATTGCACTTTATACATATATGCGGGTTTTTAAAAAAGTTAATTTTTCAGCGCTGATTTTCACTATGCAGTGTAAACAGTATTTGTGTGGAAAACAATTTTCCTAATATCTCCTAATCTAGTGCCTCCTCAACACATTCTCACTATTGTTTCTCCTTTTCCTAACCAATCCGCCACTACAAACTCCTTTAACCCCTTCAACTTAAAACACATTCCCTTGACCCTTACTCCCCCTATTTCTCTCTCTGGAATACATGGTCTGTATGCAATAAACTCCTACATAAACAACTTCCTTACATCACATAACTTATCCTTACTTGGTCTGACAAAAACCTGGCTTACACCCTCTAACAGCCTCCACATCTGCACTCTCTTATGGCAGCCTCTAATTTACCCATGCTCCCTGCCCCGGTAAAAAGCATGATAGAGGTGTCAGCCTTCTCCTGTCTGATACCTGTTCCTTTGTCGCCATTCCACCTCTACCTTCTCTCACCCTCTCCTCCTTTGAGATGCACTCTGTCCCCATCTACTCCCCTTCCAACAAAGTGGTCATCATCTATCAGCCACCAGGCTAAGCCTCCACCTTCTTGGACCATTCGCTTCATGGCCCCTTAACTTTCTTCCACTGACATCCCCACTATCATCATGGGAGACTTCAACATCCCATCGCCACATCCCAGTTCACTTCCAGCAAACTCCTTTCACTCTCCTCTTCCTTTTGGCCTCTCAAAGTGGACCTCTGGGGCGACTCTAAAATGACGGACACACACTGGACCTCGTCTTCACCTTCCATTGACCATTATCTAACATCTCAAACTCTCCTCTCCCAATATCTGACCACAATCTTCTTACCTTCTCCACCCTCTCCATGCCATCTGTCCCTTCTGTTTCAAATCTAGTGCACCCTCGCAGGAACTGATTGGATGTTCAGCATCTCTCCCTCTCTTACCACCACCTCCTCTCACCCACTCTTTGTTGGTATCCCACAGGGGTCAGTCCTGGGTCTTCTAATCTTCTCTATATACACTTCTGGCCTCAGTCAGCTCATAGCATAACATAGCTTTCAGTACCACCTCTATGCTAATGACACCCAAGTCTACAGCTCCGGTCCAGATGTTAACTCTCTGCTCTCCCAGATCCCAGAGTGTTTATTGTCTATAACCTCCTTCTTCTCCTCACATCTTCTAAAACTGAATGTGGTGAAAGCTTACTTTTTTATACTTTCACCCCCACCTGATTTTTTCTATCACTGTCGGCACTACATTCTCACCGGTGCTACAAATCCGATGCCTTGGGACAACCTTTGACTCTTCTCTGTCTATTAAGCCACATATCCAAGACATTACCTTACTACAAAAATGCTAGTCCATCCTCTTGTTATCTCTTGCCTAGACTACTGCAACATTCTTCTTTGTGGCCTCCCGTCTAGCACTCTTACTTCCCTCCAAACCGTCCTCAACTCTCCTGCCTGTCTTATCCACCTGTCTCCTTGCTCCTCCTCTCCCTTTCCCCTATGCCAATCCCTATTCTAGCTACCCATTGTCCAGTGAATTCCGTTCAAGTTACTAACCATGGCCTACAAGGCTCTCCATAGGCTCACCCCATATATCTCTGCCTGAATCGCTAGAAACCTCCCTTCACTCAAACTCTGCTTTTCACAGGACCTTCTTCTCTGCTTTCCCCGTGCCACCTCCTCACACAACCATCTCCAAGATTTCTCCCGTGCTTCCTCCACACTCTGGAACGCGCTGCCATCCAACCTGAAAACCTCAAAACCAACCTGAAAACCCATCACTTCAGGATAGCCTACAACCCATAATAACCCTGCTGCCGCTACACCCCACAAACATATTTGCCCCTCACCTGTCTATTTCCCCCTTCCTTGTAGATTGTAAGCCTTTATGGGCAGGGTCCTCTCTTCCTCCGTACCAGTTGTTGGTCTTTTACTGTCGTCATTGTACTTGTTTAACATATGTTATGTATGTGACCCCCCTCGAACATACAGTGCCCTGGAACTAATGGCGTTCTAAGAGAGTAGTAAGTATGACTCTAACAGAGTCCAAAACTTAAAACGTTTGGTGATGTGTTCGCATATTAGGCTTGTTTTCTGAAACTATACAATTTTGAATGACTGGGTCTCATTTAATTTATCTCCATGCTATTAACTTACAAATGGGTACAGAGAGAATATAAGGTAAAATGTAGTTTTTCACAATAGGAAACAGACTGGTGACCATATCTTTTTACTGAATGTCTTTTTGATGATGTTGTCCAAAAGTGCTTTCATTGCTATATCTGATACCACACGGTGTGTTCTGGCTTTTAGCCAAGACTTTTTTCAGTGAGTAATTTAAAGATAGGAAGGAAATGAGAACTGTTAAAACCTACACTACTGTGAGATAAGATTAGTCTGGACTGGGACCAGTGTGCATCTAAAAATGGCATTATTATGTTTTATTTCCATAAATGAGGAAATTAAATGACAGTGATCTCAAAATATCATATTTTAAGCATTGAATAAACAATGTTCCACTACATACATATGATCCATACAATACAAGCAAGTATTCTGAATGTACGAAACAAGATAGTCTTATACCTAACAAAGATTATAAAACTAACATGATTATAAAAGTTGTGTTAGGGTATGCCTATAGCCTTTTACTCTAATATGTTAAACTACAGGCAGAGCATTTGTCACTATCTCAGAAAAGCTTGGTACTTTGTAGAATATTGCACCAGGAATCATTATTGCTCAGTCACATATCACTGAAAAAATATACTCTTAAGTCACATTTTTTTTTACCACTACTTACTTTTGATGTAGAAAGTCAAGAGCTGGCGTGATGGGTATATAAGGTGTGTGATAGGCTGTTTGCACACATATCCCTTGTTGCTGTCATGAATAAAAAGAGTAGTTTATCAGAACTGCAAACAGGGATGATTATTGGCTTCCAGGCCAAGGATGGTAGTTTGTGGACTGTATGTGTGCTGCTGTTTTTAGTGAAAAAGTATAGTGGGTGGAAAAATGGCAACATTGTGAATAAGCGATGTGAAAACTGCAGAGCACAACGTGCCATTGATGTGAAAGGTGAACGTCAGCTACAGTGGTGCACAAGGATGGATCATCATCCTACAGTGGAGCAGCTCACTGCCAAAATGAACCAGGGGGCCACAAGAAGTTTGTCTAAAGCAACTTTTCACAGAACCCTACTGTATGTAGGGCTCTGAAGCAGATGTATGGTCACTGCACTTCTACCAATAAAATTACATTAGCAGAAAAAGCTTCTATTTTCATGGCAGCTTCATGAGAGTATTGCACCTCAGCTGACTGACAAAGGGTTGCCTTCTTTGATGTATCATGTTTTCTGCTTCTTCAAGGAACCACTGCAGGAAAAACACAATCTGATGGTGGCCGTGTTATGGTCTGGGGAATGTTTTTGTGTCATTCTCTACTCATCTACAGTTGAAACCAGAAGTTTTCATACACTATATAAAAAGACACATATGCATGTTTTTCTCACTATCTGACATTAAATCAGAATAAACTTTACCTGTTTTAGGTCAATCAGGATTACCACAATTATTTATATTTGCCAAATGCCAGAATAAAGAGAGAGAGAATTTTAATGCATTTTTATTACTTTCTGCAAAGTCAAAAGTTTACATACATTTCATTAGCATTTGGTAGCATTGCCCTTACACTGTTGTATGACTTGGGTCAAACATTATGGATATCCTTCCAAAAACATCTCACAATAGTTGGTAGGAATTTTGGCCCATTGCTCCTGACAGAACGGGTGTAACTGAGGCATATTTGTAGTTTACATTGCTCGCACCTGCCTTTTCAGCTTTGTCCATAAATTTCCAATAGGACTGAGATCAGGGCTTTGTGATGGCCACTCCAAAACATTGACTTGGTTATCCTTAATCTACTTTGTAACCAACTAGGCAGTATGCTTCAGGTCATTGTCCATTTGGAGGACCCATATCCGCCCAAGCTTTAACTTCCTGGCTGATGTCTTGAGATGTTGCTTCAGTATAGCCATATACAGTAGTCTTCTTTGCTCATGATGCTAGCTCCAGTACAAGACTATCACCAACACTGGACAAAAGGAAATGTGGTCATAATAAGGAATGTCAGAGTCCAGTTTCAGGATGGAAAGTGGACCAACCCTCTGACATCCAGACCACACAGAACGCAGACAAACAGGCCAGGAAGGTTAGTGGTGAAAACAAATGTCACTCTACGCTCAAGCAGAATGATCTGCATCCCTGTCACGGCTAGCAAAGGACCAGACGGGTGTGGCATAGCTGTTAATCACACCCCAGACAGTACAGAATCAGACTGTGTTCAGACAGTGCTAAAAACCTGTAACATACATATACGATTATGGCCAAAAGCACAGTCTCTGCCATAACTTATGGACAGAGGGCTGCGCCACAGCCTGAACAGGCAAGGTCATGACATCGATATGTATTTTGTACCTCAAGAGTGCTGGGATTACCTTTGGAAGATTACTCCATAGCAAACATGGATTATTCCTAGAGATGGGCGAATTTCTCAAAAATTCGATTCGGTCACTTCGACAAATTTTCCGACAAAATTTGTTTCGTTCCGAATTACTTCGGCACGAATCGCGTTAAAAAGCAGCTATTTCCAGGCTGCACAGAGCCTGCAGGGTGCTGTAGAACGTGGTGCCATGCTTAAATATGCAGAGGGAGCTTGGTTTGGTCTTCATACAATGTTGTGTTTTAGTATGACATGCAGATGACTGCCGCCGCTCTTAGAATCGCTTCACTATAAAATTCCCTGGGCACTTAAGAGGGCAAAACTGACCAAAATAATCAAGCGGGAATGTAGCCTGATAAAGTCATGCCAGCGAAAGCTGGAAAAAAAAACAAGCTGAGAGCTCAGGTGGCAACATTAGTGACAGAGTGTGGAGGTGACGGCGGCAGCCACAGCAGCATGAGGTCAGGCAGTGGCACAATGACATTCTGGAGGTGGCAAAACACGAGGAAGCCACAGAGTGGCACAATGACTGAGAGCGGAGGTCACGGCGGCAGCAGTATGAGGTCAGGCAGTGGCACAATGACATTCTGGAGGTGGCAAAACAGGAGGAAGCCACAGAATGGCACAATCACACAGTGTGGAGGTCACGACAGCAGCAGCATGAGATCAGGCAGTGGCACAATGACATTCTGGAGGCGGCAAAACAGTATTAGGCCACAGAGTGGCACAATGATACAGTGTGGAGGTCATGACAGCAGCAGCATGAGATCAGGCAGTGGCACAATGACATTCTGGAGGCGGCAAAACAGTATTAGGCCACAGAGTGGCACAATCACACAGTGTGGAGGTCACGGCGGCAGCAGAATGAGATCAGGCAGTGGCACAATGACATTCTGGAGGCGTCAAACAGTATTAGGCCACAGAGTGGCACAATCACACAGTGTGGATGTCACTGCGGCTGCAGTATGAGATCAGGCAGTGGCACACTTACATTCTGCAGGCGGCAAAACAGTATTAGGCCACAGAGTGGCACAATCACACAGTGTGGAGGTCACGACAGCAGCAGCATGAGATCAGGCAGTGGCACAATGACATTCTGGAGGTGGCAAAACAGGAGGAAGCCACAGAATGGCACAATGACTGAGAGCGGAGGTCACGGCGGCAGCAGCATGAAGTCAGGCAGTGGCACAATGACACAGTGTGGAGGGCACGGCAGGAGTCACAGCAGCAGCATGAGGTCAGAGAGTGGCACAATGACATTCTGGAGGTGGCAAAACAGGAGGAAGCCACAGAGTGGCACAATGACTGAGAGCGGAGGTCACGGCGGCAGCAGCATGAGGTCAGGCAGTGGCACAATGACACAGTGTGGATGTCACGGCAACAGCAGCAGCAGCATGAGGTCATAGAGTGGCACAATGACAGAGTGTTGAGGTGGGTGGCAATACAGTGCCTGGTAAAGATGGTGGTCTGCAGATGGAGAAACTGGCAGCAGATGTGTGGCATCAGGCGGATGGCGGCATCAGAATAGTGGCTGAGGCAGGTAGTTTGACCCCAGACTGACGCCTAAGGCATTGGTGTGTGGAAATCCTGGCCGCTCCATGCCTGATTCATCTTGACAAAGGTCAGTCGTTCCACATTTCCCATGGACAAGCGGGTTCTCCTTGGGTACGATGGCCCGCCGGCACTGAACACCCGCTCTGATGCCACATACTGGCACGGGCAGGACAGCTCCTCACTGCAAACCGGCAAGTTGCGGCCACACATACAGTTTGGCTGCCCAGTAGTCCAGCGGATCTTCTAACTGAGGTGGCAGAGTGCTGTCCAAGTAGGCCACAACCTGTTGGTTCAGGGACTGCTACAGGTCCTGCTGCTGCTGCTGCTGGTGCCTGCCCTCCTCACTAGGCGGGTGAAGGGAGCTGCTCATCAGTGACTCCAGACTTAGGTTACTACTGATGGAGCTGGTACTGCTCCTACCCCCCCACCTTCCCCCAGCAGCCGCGGCAGTAGTACATGAGCGCTGAGGAACCCCCCGGTCAGACCTGTCAGAGGAGGGACGATGCCGCACATAGGCAGCAGCCAACTGATTACGGAGGATTTCCCTATAGTATTTGAGTTTGTCTTCCCTCTCAATAGCTGGGAAAAGGCTCCCATTTTGGGCCGGTATGCGAGGGCCAATATGGTGGAGAGCCAGAAGTCATCCTCTGCGGATGCTGACTTTTCGGCTGTCACATAGCCAGGCAAATAAGCATGCTGTGGGCCATCTGCACAAGTGACTCCGACGGGCTCCCTGCCTCCATTTCACTGTATACTGCCACGGTGCTTGGGGGTCATTGCTCGTCTTCCTCATCTCCATTCACCTCCTCCAGCTGCTCCTGCTTCCTCTCTTGTCACCTGGGTAGAAAATCCACTCATTTCACAGACAATGCTTCTGCTCCAATGTCTCTCTCCTCCTCCTCCATGTCAGGCCCCACCGGACTCATGTGGCCACGAGATGTAGTCGCCACGTCTCCAGTCCCTGGCCCAGACAGATTTTTCAGCATCTGTTCCAGGACATGAAGCAGTGGAATGATGTTATTCATCCCGTAGTCCTGGCGACTGACAAATAACGTCGCCTCCTCGAATGGCCTCAACAAACGGCAGGTGTCACGCATGAGCTGCCACTGGCTGACATCAAAGTTACACAGGGGAGTACTCCTGTCCGCCTGGATCATCAAAAAATCGTTATTGGCCTTTCTCTGTTCATACAGTCGGTCCAACATGTGCAGGCTGGAATTCCAGCGGGTGGAAACATCGCATATCAGAGTGTGTTGGGGGAGGCCATTCTGCCGCTGCAACGCAAGGAGGGTGTTCCTGGCTTTGTACGAATGGATAAAGTGCATGCACAGTTTCCTGGCCATTTTCAGAATGTTCTGAAGATCGGCGGAAGACTTCAGGAACCTTTTCACAACCAGATTGAACACGTGCGCCATGCAGGGCGCATGGACCATCCCTCCTCGGTGCAGTGCGGACACCATGTTCCTCCCATTGTCCGCCACCATGGTTCCGATTTGCAGTTGGCGCGGAGAAAGCCACACATCGATTTCTTGCTGCATGACGCAGAGCAGTTCCTCCCCTGTGTGACTTCGTTCGCCGAGGCAAGCCAGGTGTAGCAACTGCGTGACACCGCTGTGCCTACACATGTGGTATGATGGAGCAGTACTTGTGGAGGCTGAGATGGTGGTGGTGGTGGAGGAGGAGGAGGCGGACATTGGCGCAGGTGCAGCAGTTTGACAACGTGGAGGAAAAAGCGGCGTCTCCTGTCCAAGTTGTTGGTGTGCCTGGCTGGAAGCACATTCACCCAGTGGGCCGTAAAGGACATGTACTGGCCCCTGACCGTAGTTACAGCTCCAGACGTCCGCGCTGCCGTGCACCTTAAACCGATAAGCTCAAGGACTGACCCACCTTCTGTTCTACATATTTATGAAGTGCTGGTACTGCCTTTTTGGAAAAGAAATTACGGCTTGGAACTCTCCATCTCGGCACGGCACAAGCCATTAGTTCTCTGAAAGTGCAGAGTCCACCAGTTGGACTGGGAGGGACTGCAGTATCAACAACTTGGACAGGAGCATGGTCAGCTGCTGCACCTTAGGATGGTTGGACGCATACTGTTGTCTCTTTGCAATCGCCTCGTGAACGACTGCTGGCGCCATGAGTAGTGAGGAGCAGGAGCATCTGGACCGGGAGATGATGTCAAAGAGAAACAGCTCCCTTCTGCAGAGGTGGTGGTGCCTTGACTGGCTGCAATGGCATGCAGGCCACTGGGCGCTGCTGCTGCTGCGGCAGTATGCACCACCACATCTGAGCCACAGTTCTCCCAGGCCACCGGATGGTGACGTTGCATGTGTTGACGCAGGGCCGTGGTACCAATGTTAGCTCCCTGGCCACGCTTCACTTTCTGCCACAGATTCTACATATACCCCATATTCGGTCCTCCGGTGTCTTAGCAAAGAACTGCCACAACGCGAGTATCGGATTTTAACGCCAACGCTCCGCACTGAGTGACTACTGCCGCGCTGCCTCGCTGAGCCCTGTGCTGCTACTTTCTTGGACCTGCGAAGGGGTTTTTTTACCCCGTGGCGCTTGGCTCCGACCTCACACTGCTGCTATCTGCTGACTCTGGCCACAACGACCCACTTGCTGGCTGCGCTGCCTGACGCGCAAGCTGACGCCCTCTTCTCTGACGATGATGAAGCCCTTGCTCACCGGCTCCAGTGCGGTCGGCTACATCATCATCTATTTGTGTTTCATCATCACCGGTCTTGGTATGCCGAGGCTGACCTCTCACAACATGACCTACCATGCCACTCTCCACATCTATACTTTGCCGCCTACTGCAAGAAGCAGGCGATATTGGCCCCATTTCTTCGTGCCAAGTAGCTGCTGACTGCCTCCTCAAATTGTTCATCCTCGCTATATAGTGGCGCTGAGCCCAGACCACATATTAGATTTCTGGCTGAGGGAACCGGATCGGACAGAGGCGGGCTGAGGACAGGTGAGGGCCGCTGACCCGCTCCTGGGCCATGCCAACTAATGGTTTTGTCTGAGGTTCCCACCGACTCTGGCTGGGGTTGTCAGATGTCATCTGGGAGGAAGAGGATGACCTAGTCAACCAATCAAGAACCTTGGGTTGCTGAACAACACACGGCCGCTAGATGACAGCGGCAGTTGTGGCCTCACCGAGTGACCCCTGCTGCGACGTCCCCTTGCTGTGCTGCGACTGGGCCTGTTCCAGGAATGTTTGTGCCACTGCCACTCGCAGGTGCAGAGCTGCCAGCTCTCTGTCTGACATATGTTTGTTCTAAAATGTACAGACACTGTTTGATGATGAATCTGTATATGATATACACCCTGTTTTTGACTCCAAATGAGCCCAGTAACAAGCTTGGGTAACCCTTGGATATAAATTGCGCTCCACAAATTGCCAGGAAAAGTTTACTTGTATGTGTCGTTTAAAAACACTGTGTGTTTTACTAAATGTAAAAGCACAAACAGGCTTAATTAACCTTCGGACAAGAATTAGGCTACAGGAAAAATTATATATTTTGGCGTTGAAAAAGACGGTTTATTTTTGTCAGCACACCAGCAAAACAAGCTTAATTAACCCCTGGATGTAAATTGCGCAAAGAATTGAGCCCACAAACTAGTAGCTTTGTAGGGTGTTACATTTGCGTGTTTATACGCCACACAAAAGAGATACAGTTGTAATTAACCTTTGCTTTTTTATTAGGCTACAGGAAAAATTTATATATTTTGGCGTTGAAAAAGACGGTTTATTTTTGTCAGCACACCAGCAAAACAACGGTTAATTAACCCGTGGATGTAAATTGCGCCAAAGAATTGAGCCGCACAAAATAGAACCATTGTAGCGGGTTACAATTGCGTGTTTTCTACGCCACACAACAAGAGATACAGTTGTTATTAACCTTTGCTTGTGAATTAGGCTACAGGAAAAATGTATACATTTTGGCGTTGAAAAAGACGGTTTTTGGGGTCAGCACACACAGCAAAACAACGGTTAATTAACCCTGGATGTAAATTGCGCCAAAGAATTGAGCCGCACAAACTAGTAGCTTTGTAGCGTGTTACAATTGCGTGCTTTCTACGCCACACAACAAGAGATACAGTTGTAATTAACCTTTGCTTGTGAATTAGGCTACAGGAAAAATTTATATATTTTGGCGTTGAAAAAGACGGTTTATTTTTGTCAGCACACCAGCAAAACAACGCTTAATTAAACCATGGATGTAAATTGAACCAAAGAATTGAGCCCACAAAATAGTAGCTTTGTAGCGTGTTACAATTGCGTGTTTTCTACGCCACACAACAAGAGATACAGTTGTAATTAACCTTTGCTTGTGAATTAGGCTACAGGAAAAATTTATATATTTTGGCGTTGAAAAGACGGTTTATTTTTGTCAGCACACCAGCAAAACAACGCTTAATTAACCCCTGGATGTAAATTGCACCAAAGAATTGAGCCCCACAAAATAGTAGCTTTGTAGCGTGTTACAATTGCGTGTTTTCTACGCCACACAACAAGAGATACAGTTGTAATTAACCTTTGCTTGTGAATTAGGCTACAGGAAAAATTTATATATTTTGGCGTTGAAAAAGACGGTTTATTTTTGTCAGCACACCAGCAAAACAATGCTTAATTAACCCCTGGATGTAAATTGCGCCAAAGAATTGAGCCGCACAAAATAGTAGCTTTGTAGCGTGTTACAATTGCGTGTTTTCTACGCCACACAACAAGAGATACAGTTGTAATTAACCTTTGCTTGTGAATTAGGCTACAGGAAAAATTTATATATTTTTTAGTTGAAAAAGACGGTTTCTTGGGGTCAGCACACCAGCAAAACAACGCTTAATTAACGCCTGGATGTAAATTGCGCAATAGAATTGAGCAGCCAAAAATGAAGTGGTATTTGTATTGTACAAACGCTGTTTCTTTAAATGAATACAACAGGAACTGGCTTAGATCCCACTTGGATATTGAATGTATATGCAGCTGCAGTGGACGCACACTGGATTTCAGATCCAATACCCCAAAAATTAGAAATAGAACATTAAGAGAACAGTCTCTGAGACAAGCTGAGACACCCCACAGAAATCGCTATATAAAAATCAGTTCTTCAGTAAGAGCTATCAGCCGCGGCAGCACCTTCCCTGATGAGCACAGTGAGAGGAGTGTGAGCTCCCGGCGTCGCGCCCGGACTTATATAGTGCGGTGAAGTCACAGAATTCCGCCGGTCTCTGATTGGCTTCACCTCTGCACATGTCATGCAGGCTATGCCCTTCTTCCTCCCAGAGTGCTTTGCCCCATGTAGCGCCATGTGCTCGCAGCCATTTTATCAATCAAAAGCACACTTCGTTCACCCGAAGTACCCCAACGTTCGATTTCGTTCCGAACCGAAGTTTTCCTGAAATTCTAAACGAATTCCACTTCGTTAGAATCGATTCGCCCATCTCTAATTATTCCGTTCACTGTGTCTGTTACAATGTTGAATTACAGTACATGGTGAGCGATGTTTTTTTTTTTTTTTTGTTTATGTACATTGCACACAGTACGTCTAGGTCATAAGTTCAGTTTGTACACTAGGTGATTTTCCTGGTATCTATGCCAAATATATACTATACCTCCCAACCTTTCCAGATCCTGTGGAACAGTACTGCAGTCATGGGCAGCTGGAGGTGTCCCAGGGATGTGGGACACATGCCTCATATCCCCGAGACTTCCTCAAACTGCTGGGAGAGTAGGCAAGTGACAGCAGCGACTTTTTTTTTTTATAATTTTGGTACCAGGGAAGTATCATTAGATGCTCTACTGATGTCATTGTTGGCAGGGAGCTTGTCCTGCCCCCACAGCTAGACTAAATAGTCTTGCTGCAGAAGTGCACATGGCCTTATCTGCGCTAAGGAAGGTAAGTGATTCTCCCTCATCCTCTCCCAAGGTCTTTCCATCTTTTCTTGATGCTTTTTTAAAGAGTGCCTGCTGTGGGGGATGTCACCCAGCTTTCCCAGGCACTAAATAGCCTATCTAGTGTCTGGGTATGCAAGCACAAGCACCCAGCTTTTCTGGATGCCTGTTGAGGTGGATGTGACCCAGCTTTCCTTGACACTGGATAGGTTATCCAGCATCTGGGAAACTTAGGTAACCACTACCCCCCACAGAAGGTTTGATTGGAAAGCAGATTGTGGGTATCACCCAGCCTCGCTGGGCACTATATAGCCCATCCAGCCTATTAAATGTAAGTATAGTATTTCTTGTTTTTTCACAGATTTCCATTTTGGACTACAACAGATTGGAATACATCTGGCCAGGATTAAATCTATTTGTTTAATAAAATAATAAAATAATGAGGGATATTTTTGGGTAGTGTATATTTAAATGTAAATTTTTTTTTCTGTTTTGTCTTAGTGTCAGCAGTGGTGTTTTGTGTCACCACAAGGCTGACACTTATCCCATCTCACTATTAACCCAGTACCCAATGCAGCAGGGCTACTAAGAAGTTCCAGGTAACCACAGAATCGGATCCTTTGATGTGATGGTCCACCTTTTTTTATCTGTAAGCAAATGATAAAAAGAAAACAATGTGGGGTCCCTCTCTTTTCATTACCAGGCAAGATAAAACTAGCAGCAGCAGGCTGATTCTTTCAGACAGTCCATGAATATTGGGCTCTTCCCATCCTAAAAATACCAGCCTGCGGCCACCCCAGAGGCAGTCCGTTACATTAGAGGGTTCAACTCTGATGGTAACCCAGCTCTTCGCAGCACTCCTGGTGCATTGGTGTCTGGGCTAATAGTAACAGGGGGTTAGTTTCAGCTTTGAAGTTAAAAACAAACTGCTGGCTGACACCAAGCTAGTAATGGAATCACACACAGCAGACAGTGAACTAGTGAAGTGACTGCTGTTATTATGGGAGTTAAAGAGCCTGACTGGTGTGAGGGTAGCTTGCAGGATTCTGTGTTGGCCACCAATGAATGGTTGAGGGATGAGTATACTGTCAACTTGGAGTGTTTCACTTTAGGCAGTCTGCTGTGGCAAGTTATTTTGGCATGGGGAACTTGTTGGGGATGAGTAGAGATATGCTCAAAAAGGTCTTGTTTTTTAGCTGAGGAGACCCTTGTCATGGAAGGCTGTTTATAGCTACTTTGAGCTCTGGAGCCGTAGTGTAGCCTGAATAGTTAGGCTTGAAATACACCTGAATAGTAACTTCTGAGGTGTGGCCTTAACATGGATCCTGCAAGGTTACCTGGATGCAACAGTGCGCTGCAGTCTCATGATAATGGGAGTGGTAACTGAGTCCGTTTCCTGGGAATAGGGACTGGAAAAAATTGTAAAACTAGCCCGCAGATGTTGAGAGGAAATATGTAAGCAGGACTGTGAAAGGTGTAGCTTTACCAGAATAGATATACTCTGCTGGGTAGTATATTGACAGAAGTGTACAACTGGTGTGGAACTGTATGAAGTAACACATGCTTGGTTCTCCTGTTAACAGGAACCTTAAAAGGATTTTTCCATCTGGCTGTTTCATAGAGCCCGCCTTTCCCAGCAAACTTTGGTCTCCTACCTCCTGTGCAGGTTGTAAGTGGTTCACATCAGTGGCAGAAATTTATGTTCTTCAATTCCTAACTAAAAAATATTAATATGTATGTAGCCATAGAAAATTCTACATCCAGTCTGATGGCAACTCTGGGATCAGAAATGAAATCTTCCTTAAAATAGATTGGTTCTTGCCTCATGGGTTTCAAAGCATTCACCAGTAGGGGAAACTAGGTTTAAAAAACTCCTTATCTCCTTCCCTTCACTCACATTTTCCCCACACTTGGTTGAACTTGATGGACATATGTTTTTTTTCAACCATACTAACTATATAACTACGTAGCATTAAATATCCGTTAACATGGTATTATAGATATGTTCGAGTAATAGTGCCACCTAGTGTGAATTTAATTATAAACCTTTTGTGCTTCATTCAAGAACTGTCACGATCAAGACTGCTGGGTAACTGTATGTGAAGAAGTGTTAAGCAAACCAGTTCCGTTTGAATTGCATTGGTCTGTAATAGTCTTTTTTTTTTAAGAGGAACCAGTTTAAGATGAAGCCTGCTCTACACCCACATCATCTATTACACCCTTAAGGAACCACTGTACACTAATTAAAATCTTTCAAATAAGGAGTGAAAAAATGAATATGAAGTAACATTTTATTAATATCAATGGTGGGTAGTAACCCCCTTGAGTTGAACTAGAGATGTACTGTATTATTAAATACTATGTACCAGGAGTTTTCTCATACCATGTCAAACCTCCCAGAATTGCTGTTGCTAGATTTCCCTCTTGTCAGTTATATGTTATATGCATACGCATTTTCTAAATCTGTTTTTGTTCATGAAAGAACTGTTAACTTTTGTGTGTGTATTAATGCATATATGTACCCTTGAACACCATTTTAGAGGTTTTATGAAGATTTTGTAGTATCCACAGTGAAAAGACTCATACATACATACCTTTGATTATGGTATCTTGTACTTATCCTTAGTTACATTCTTGATTACAGTATAAAGGTACGGTATTCTCACAGTTTGGCATATTTCTTTTAATAACAGCTTGGAAGGTTGGGTTTATATTCTGCTGGAGCCACATGCAACTAATACCACAGCCACATGTGGTGTCCACATGGTCGGATGATTTTGTCATTAATACCAAAGATTTACCAGCAAAAAAGATGTGCGGCAGGAGGATAAGTGCAGTTCCAGGGTGTCAAGCAGGCAGGTACACCTGGGTAACAGGTTTATGTGTATGTCAGGTCTACTGATCTGAGATTGCTAAGAGGTCTAGTGCACCAGAAACACAGAGACTCTCAGATTGGAATCTTGCAGGTTTTTCACCAGGAAAAGGCGGGGCGACAGGTAGGCAGAGGTAGGCGATCGCCTAGCGCGCCCACCCCTGCCTATCCCCAAGGGGCGCAGTCAGAGGCCCCGAACCTCGCCGGGTTCCAGGCCGCTGCCGTGGGCCTGAAGCGCCAGCGGTCTCTTTGAGCGCTTCTGCGGAGCAGAGAGCGAGCGTTCCCTGCCCCGCAGACAGTGTCGGACCCGCTCACTGGAGGATCACTGGATCCTCCGTTGAGCCGCAGGGCCGACAGAGCGGGGCCGCCGGGTCCTCATAGCACTGAGGACCCGCCGCGGCCCCGTGCGGCTCAGCTGGCAGCGTCGCGATGAAGTGATGTCATCGCGACGCTGCCTCTCCTCGGGCGCACAGCGCGTCATAGGCTGTGCGCCCGAGGAGCTGCCGGAGGAGCGTCCCGGCGCTGGAGGCGTGATGACATCATCACGTCTCCAGTGTCGGACAAAAGAGGAGCGCATGGCCGGGAAGCAGGTAAGGTGAGTATAAATGTTGTTATTTTTGTCTGCCTGAGCCCCCATACGCCTGCCTGAGCCCCCATACGCCTGCCTGTGGCCCCATACGCCTGCCTCTGGCCCCTATATGCCTGTCTGTGGCCCCCATACGCCTGCCTGTGTCCCCATAAACCTGCCTGTGGCCCCATACGCCTGCCTGTGGCCCTCATACGCATGCCTGTGGCCCCAATACACCTGCCTGTTGCCCCATACGCCTGCCTGTGGCCTCATACGCCTGCCTGTGGCGCCATACGCCTGCCTAAGCCCCCATACGCCTGCCTGTGGCCCCGGACGCCTGCCTGTGGCCCCTATACGCCTGCCTGTGGCCCCTATGCGCCTGCCTGTGCCCCCATACGCCTGCCTGTGGCCCCCATATGCCTGCCTGTGGCCCCCATATTCCTGCCTGTGGCCCCTTTACGCCTGCCTGTGGCCCCATACGCCTGCCTGTGGCCCCATACGCCTGCCTGTGGCCCCCATACGCCTGCCTGAGCCCCCATACACCTGCCTGTGGCATCATACGCTTGCCTGTGTCCCCCATACACCTGCCTGTCGCCCCCATACGCCTGCCTGTGCCCCCATACGCCTGCCTGAGCCCCCATACGCCTGCCTGTGGCCCTTATACGCCTGCCTGTGGCCCTTATACGCCTGCCTGAGCCCCTATACGACTGCCTGAGCTCCTACACACCTGCCTGTGGCCCCTAGCTATATACCTGCCTGAGCCCCTATAGCTATATCCCTGCCTGTGTGCCCCTATATACCTGCCTGGGCCCCTATAGCTATATAACCTGCCTGAGTGCCCCTATATCAATATACCTGCCTGAGAGTGCCCCTATATCAATATACCTGCCTGAGAATGCCCCTATATCTATATACCTGCCTGAGAGTGACCCTATATCTATATACCGCCTGAGAGTGACCATATATCTATATACCTGCCTGAGTGCCCCTATATTACCTGTCTAAGGGGACAATATACATATACCTGCCTGATTGAGAGGGCATATCTATATACCTGCCTAACTGAGGGACTTATATACCTATAATTAAGGAGTTACTGGAAATGTGAGGATTCTAAGATATTTGTGTCCAAATCTGCAAGGACGAGTATTGGCCGGGAGCAATCAGCGAGAAGGTGTGAACCGGATGGAGAAGAAAAGGGAAAGTGAACTACGCTGATCAGAAATGATGTCTCCAGTGAGTCACTAAATGTAGCTGCAGTATAATCACTTATATTTCTGCGGAGCATCTACATACAACTAGTATCTACCAATATATGGTCACTGTATGGCGGTGGTATATGTAATCAGAGCCTGTGTACAGCTGATAGTCACATGTGGGAGTCGCGTTTCTTTCAGGGTTTGGCAGGATTATTTGATCCTTAAGTAGTAATAGTTTGGGGCTTGGTTTTGTAGGAGTGTTTTTTAGTAACAATCATTTGTACGGTAGAGTTGCTCCATGTATCGGTAGATTATTCAGTGACTGTTATTTAGGGGTATTACACTGTCAAATGGAGGGGAGCGATTTTGAAAAAGCAAATTTGTCAGGGCTGATTTTCATTGTGCAGTGACTGCTGAGGAGATAGACAGGAGCTATGTGGAATATGCAGAAAATTAGTGACAGGACCTGGCGCAGGGGCGAGAGGAATTAGTGTGTGTGTGGGGGGGCATTTTGGGGGGAGTGAGGGGGGGGCGCCATTGGCTGTACTTGCCTAGGGCACCAAAATGCCTTGTCCCGGCCCTGCTCACAGGTTCTCACAGCAAGTTACACTTGAGTTCAGGACTGGGACAGGGTATTCTGGTGTCCTAGGAAAATAAGGCATATAGCATAACCACCCCCATGGAAAATTCAGCCCACTTTATACCTCAATGTGCCCCTTCCTGTCTGTGATGAATTGGTGCGCTATGAGATCGCCTACTTTCACCTACCCTTCATCCTGGCTCTACTTGAGTCATGTAACTCCTTCAGGTAGATGGTTTCACATTTGCACAGTTCACCTTAGTTTCCTGCTACAGTTGTTACTTTGGCAATCACTTCCTTTTCTGTTCATGTCTGGCCTTTCTCTCTCTAGACGCTAATCTTCAGGGCAAGCAGGCTCTCCTCAGGGCTGACGCTAACCCTTAGCTTACCTAACTGAAAGCAGTCTATTAAGGCCTCTCTTTAATTCTTCCTCTATCTTTTCCAGGACAGTTCATAGGTTTGTCCTTCTCTTCTGTTTCACTGTGCTTCCTCTCACTTCTCTTCCCAGTCTACCTGCTTCAACTCCATTACTATTTCTCTCTCCCCTGTTAGTTCTCAGGCTGATGTTCTTCCTGTAGCCTTTCAACCTCACACTCAAGGGTGCAGTTACATCTGGTGACACACAACTGATGCCTTCTCTGGCTGGAATTGCTTTCCCTTTTCTTTTCCTATCCACAACCTGTCCCTGTAGAATTTTCCAGACACATATTTTAGAATCCTCACTTTCTTAGCATTTCACTAGCCTTACAAACAAGGTTGTATTTTTTTTTTTTTTTTTTGACCTAGGCCACATTATACAATGGAGGTGGAGGAGCAGAAAAGAGGGTATATGGGCAAAACTTACTGGCACAAGCTTCTGGAAGTGAGGGGAGGGGGTTTGAAGACAACTCCCTGGAGATTTTACTGCTTTGACTGTTTTGTACCCCCCAGGATCATATCGTGCAGCTGGACCTCCGTCTCCTGCCCCCAAGAAGATCAGCCACATGGTCCTCAGCATCTTAAGGGGGTGCAAGGTAGAGAGTTCCACATATACTTGCCATCCACCATTACATCAACACATGGTAGTTGGTGGCTTGGTGGGTAGAGATTATACACTGTGGCTTAGCGCTTAAAGTTTTTCCTAGTTTCTGGGGTGCCTAGGGTCCACCAGTGGAGTTTATTCTTGGGGTACATCCCACAGCTGCTATACATGACTATGAATACTGCACAAGACTCTTGCACTCTGCATATTACTTTCTGCCTCTTTTCCTCTGTATTTTTTCCTGAAATCAGTCCAATTCCTGCCATGACCAGGGGCCCCCCATGCCTAGAAGTTTCCCCTACAGTCCTTTGAGCCAGTCTAAGCATTGGTATGCTTAGGGTAAAAAGGGGCTTTCTTATTTTTAGATGACTAATTATGTCATATGGATGTCATAGTGGGGGTCCCTTAGATTTGGCTCAAATCTCTGAAAAAAAAGCTCTCACTTTGACTGACATAGCTTTTCTATGTATTATAAGGACACCTATTAATTTTAATAGCTTGATGTCGCATCAAGGGAGGTACAGTGAGCCCTAACTAGAACCCAGCCCACTGTCCCTGCCTACTTGATATGTTGCCCTAAGTGGCAGATCCCAAATGAGTGATGGTCCCTACGCTACTAATGTGCAGAGTCCTTCAGGTGAAAAGAATAGTCAAACAGTCCGGGGAAAAACAACAAACAAAACGTAGGCCAAAAAAAACAAAGACAATAGAAAAGCCAATATACATGCCAGGGGTCAGAACCCCTGTCAGGAGCGAGGTACAAAATTGGATAACAAGTCAAGGTCGGGAAAAGCAGTCAATGGAGTAAACTAAGAAAAAAAAGCTTTTGGTGAAAACGAGCAAGCCAAAAAATTTACAGGTCAGATGGGCATCCACCCGGTTTAAAAAGGTCCCAATACTGCCCCATAGCTGATTGGTGTAGCCTCGTGGCCCCCCCTATTGGCCCGTGTGACACGCACCCTGGCCAAAGTGGTAGAACACCTGTCACTCAAAGAATCTCCAGACCGTCTCTCAGGGTGTGGACCCAAACCTAGAGAAATATCAGATGCAGAGCATTGTTCCTTACAAGTTGGAAGCTGACTATGTTATTGAATTCTGAAACTTGATTAGTAATTTTACAATATTGGTGCAGCAGGCAACAGCAGCTTACCCTGACATCAACATCTGATTGTTAGGGATCTCAGAAGCTCAAGCCATGGCAATTAACTGATCACCAAGCTGGCTTCAATCTAAAAAAGGGTTATGCAAAGTCTTACATTTAATAGAAAATCATTAATATAGGTCTATTATCTGCTGTGATGAAGGATTAAGGTACTTGGATGCTTATTAGATCATCTATGATATCTTCATTGCTTCTGACCACCCTTAGGCCAAATATATTTCAAGAAAGAGCTTCAGATGAAATGTATTTTTATATAGCATATTAGGAAGGTTTATATGGAATAGATATGCTTTCTTAATGAATTGAAATCCCTCAAGGGATGTAGATTTTCTTCACAGAAAGGATAAATTTATTGAACATTAACTGTACATTTACATATAAGAAAGGCGTCCTACTGATACAATGTTTAAAGCTTGAAAAAAAATATCTGCTAAGGCCTAAAAACATGTGAAATATTAAGACAAGTATTTCAGGTAAATTGTAATAAAACAGTATGTCTATATACAATGAGTGCTGACATTGAACTGTGTGCTATATTTAAAAATTAAAATGTTTAAAAAAAATGGTAATTGAAACTTTGATGAAGAAACATCAATTTAATTGAATTACACCACTCCTTAGAAAGTAATACACTTTTTATAAAGCTAGACAATTCCTACAGCTTGGTTTACAAAGTATCTTAGCACTACAATGAAATTCAAGCATTAGGAAAAATGTACATTAACTGCAATTCTCAACTATTTTTTGTAACTTTTCTAGAGTATAATATGTTTGATTCAAGGAAATGTGTCACATTAATGTTATTTTATTATAACCTTAAGCAAACAGGTAAGAGTATATAAGAAACATGTCTATTACATGGGATTTGGATACTTAGGGCTGCGACCAGTTGCAGAGAGACATAAAGAATGTCAGAGGATATGACAGTGGAGCAGCAGATGAGGACATCAGAAAGGTAGCCAAAAACCTTTGTTGAACTTGATGGACACATATCTTTTTTCAACCTTACTATGTAACTATGTAAAAACAGCAGGGCAAACAGTTCTGGAGCAATTGTCGTAGATGCCTGGACACTGGATTCTGGAGCAGCAGGCAGGGGCACTAGGGCAAAGGATTCCAGAACAGCAGGCATGGACACAGGATTCTGAAGCAGAAGGCAAGAATATTAGGGCAAAGGGATTTCAGTGCAGCAGGCAGTGACCTGGGTTTCTGGAGCAGCAGGCAGGGACACTAGGGCAAAGGATTCCAGAACAGCAGACATGAACACAGGATTCTGGAGGGCAGGCAGGGACTCTAGGACACAGGATTCTGGAGCAGCAGACAGGGACTCTAGGACACAGGATTCTGGAGCAGCAGGTAGGGACTCTAGGACACAGGATTCTGGAGCAGCAGGCAGGAATACTAGGACATAGGGATTCCAGATCAGCAGACATGGACACAGGACTCTGTAGCAGCAGACATGGACACAGGATTGTGGAGCAGCAGGCAGGAATACTAGGATAAATGGATTCCAGAGCAGCAGACATGGACACAGGACTCTGTAGCAGCAGGTAGGGACACCAGGACAAAGGATACAAACACGGGCAGGAAAACCCCGGGACAAAGGATACCAGAGCACAACTGGGACACTAGGAAAAAGGATACCAGAGCACAGCGGGACACTAGAACAAGGATCCCAGACACGGGCGGGCACAAACAAAAAAATTTTCCCGGCCGGGTATATACTCCCCAGATTCCTGACAGCAACAGGGGAACCCCAGATACAGTTCCGGAGCACAGGTGGAATACTAGACAAAGGGATTCCAGAGCGCAGACGGGACCGGGATTTGAAGCAGCAGACATGGACACAGGATTCTGGGCAGCAGACAGGACTCTGGGGACACAGGTTTTCTGAAGCAGCAGGCAGAATACTAGGAAAAAAGGGTTTTCCAGAGAAGCAACAGGAACGGGATTCTGGAGCAGCAGGCAGGGACTCTAGGACACGGGGATTCTAAAGGGAAAAAGGGGCAGGAATACAGGACAAAGGGTTTCCAGGCAGAGACGGACACAGATTTGTAGCAGCAGGTGGGGGACACTGGGACAAAGGAACTAGGCACGGCAGGACACTGGGGAAAAAGGATACCAAGCAGCGGGCTGGGACACTAGAACCAAGAATTCCAGAGCAGCAGGAATAACTCCCAGACCCTGACAGCAGGCAGGACACCAGGATCAGGATTGGGGAGCAGCAGGCGGAATACTAGGAAAAAGGGATTCCAATCAGCAGACTGGACACAGGACTCGAGCAAAAGGACACAGGATTTGGGAGCAGCAGAAGGGAACCTGGGGACACAGTTTAAAGCAGCGGCGGGAAACAGGAAAAAAGGTTTCCAGGCAGCGACATGGACACAGGATTCTGGAGCAGCGGGCGGGAAATACAGGAAAAAAGGGTTTCCCAGAGTACAGATTTGGGGACACAGGTTTCGGGAGCGCAGAGGGACTTAACCCCGGGATTCGAGCAGCGGGTAGGGCCTCAGGAACGGATTATGGAGCGCAGGCAGGAATAAGGACAAAGGGGTTTCCCAGAGCAGCAAATGGACACGGACTCTGTACAGCAGACATGGACACAGGATTCGGGGGAGCACAAAAGGGGACTCTAGGACACAGGATTCGGGAAGCAGCAGGCAGGAATACTAGGACAAAGGGATTCCAAGCAGCAGACATGGACACAGGTTTTCTGGAGCAGCAGGCAGGGATTTCTAGGACACAGGATTCTGAAGCAGCAGCAGGAATACTAGGACAAAGGATTCCAGAGCAGCAGACAGGGACACAGGACTCTGTAGCAGCAGGTAGGGACACAGGACAAAGGATATTTGAGCAGCAGCAGGTACCCTAGGACAAAGGATCTGCAGAGCAGCAGGCTGGGACACTAGAACAAAGAATTCCAGAGCAGCAGGAAATATACCCAGATTCCGTGTAGCAGACAGGCAGGACAACCAGGAACAGGATTCCGGAGCAGCAGGTAGGAATACTAGGACAAAGGGAATCCAGATCAGCAGACATGGACACAGGACTCTGTAGCAGCAGACAGGACACTAGGATTCTGGAGCAGGCAGACAGGACTCTAGGACACAGGATTCTGAAGCAGCAGGCAGGAATACTAGGACAAAGGATAATAGAGCAGCAGGCAGGTACACTAGGACAAAGGGATTCCAGAGCAGCAGACATGGACACAGGATTCTGGAGCAGCAGACAGGGACACTAGGACACAGGATCCTAAAGCAGCAGGCAGGGATGCTAGGACACAGGATTCTGGAGCAGCAGACAGGGACTCTAGGACACAGGATTCTGGAGCAGCAGGCAGGGACACTAGGACAAAGGGATTCCAGAGCAGCAGACATGGGATAGGAACAGGACTCTGTAGCAGGCAGACTGGACACAGGATTCTGGAGCAGCAGACAGGGACTCTAGGACACAGGATTCTGAAGCAGCAGGCAGGAATACTAGGACAAAGGGATTCCAGAGCAGCAGACATGGACACAGGATTCTGGAGCAGCAGACAGGGACTCTAGGACACAGGATTCTGAAGCAGCAGGCAGGAATACTAGGACAAAGGGATTCCAGAGCAGCAGACATGGACACAGGACTCTGTAGCAGCAGGTAGGGACACAAGGACAAAGGATACTAGAGCAGCAGGCAGGTACACTAGGACAAAGGATACCAGAGCAGCAGGCTGGGACACTAGAACCAAGAATTCCAGAGCAGCAGGTATATACTCCCAGATTCCTGAGCAGCAGGCATGGACACCAGGATACAGGATTCCGGAGCAGCAGGCAGGAATACTAGGACAAAGGGATTCCAGATCAGCAGACATGGACACAGGACTCTGTAGCAGCAGACATGGACACAGGATTCTGGAGCAGCAGACAGGGACTCTAGGACACAGGATTCTGAAGCAGCAGGCAGGAATACTAGGACAAAGGGATTCCAGAGCAGCAGACATGGACACAGGATTCTGGAGCAGCAGGCAGGAATACTAGGACAAAGGGATTCCAGAGCAGCAGACTTGGACACAGGATTCTGGAGTAGCAGGTAGGGACTCTAGGACACAGGATTATGGAGCAGCAGGTAGGGACTCTAGGACACAGGATTCTGGAGCAGCAGGCAGGAATACTAGGACAAAGGGATTCCAGAGCAGCAGACATGGACACAGGACTAGTTGAGCAGCAGACAGTTGGACAAAGGGATTCTGAGCAGCAGTCATGGACACTAGGATACAGGATTCTGAAGCAGCAGGCAGGTACACTAGGACAAAGGGATTCCAGAGCAGCAGACATGGACACAGGATTCTGGAGCAGCAGACAGGATCCTAAAGCAGCAGGCAGGGATGCTAGGACAAAGGGAATCCAGATCAGCAGACATGGACACAGGACTCTGTAGCAGCAGGTAGGGACACCAGGACAAAGGATACTAGAGCAGCAGGCAGGTACACTAGGACAAAGGATACCAGAGCAGCAGGTTGGGACACTAGAACAAAGAATTCCAGAGCAGCAGGTATATACTCCCAGATTCCTGAGCAGCAGGCATGGACACCAGGATACAGGATTCCGGAGCAGCAGGTAGGAATACTAGGACAAAGGGAATCCAGATCAGCAGACATGGACACAGGACTCTGTAGCAGCAGACATGGACACAGGATTCTGGAGCAGCAGACAGGGACTCTAGGACACAGGATTCTGAAGCAGCAGGCAGGAATACTAGGACAAAGGATAATAGAGCAGCAGGCAGGTACACTAGGACAAAGGGATTCCAGAGCAGCAGACATGGACACAGGATTCTGGAGCAGCAGACAGGGATCAACAAGGGACACAGGGATCCTAAAGGGCCAGCAGGCATGGGATTGGGCAAGGACACAGGATTCCGGAGCAGCAGGCAGGGACACTAGGACACAGGATTCTGGAGCAGCAGGCAGGGACACTAGGACACAGAATTCCGGAGCAGCAGGTATGGACACAGGAATCTGGAGCCACAGGCTGGAACTGGGAAACAAAGGGATTCCAGAGCAGCAGGTATAGACTCCCGGATTCCTGAGCAGCAGGTGGGCCCTACAAGGATACTGAAAGAAACCCAGATGAAGACACAGGGGGAACACAAAGATTCCAGAGCGGGCTAAAAGGTTATGGACAAGGGGCAGGAACTAGGACAAAGGGATTCCAGAACCGCACTCCCAAGGGACTCTAAGCGAAGGTGGACCATGATTTGGAGGGAAACCTAGACACAGGATTCTATTGCGAAGGCTGTATACTAGGAAAAAGGGATTCCAGTGTGCATAGTATATTATGGAACAGATTTGAGCAAAGGGGAGTTGAGGACAGTTTAGCCCTGCGGGCTAAAGCTCCTGAAGAGGTAATTTTATAGACAAAGAGACCAGGGGGGGGTTTGGAGCATGAGGTAGGAATTAGGAAAGGGATTTCGAGGGAAGCAGACTGTGACACAGGGTTTGGTTAGGAGACAGGATTAGGTTCCAGGATTCTACTCATTCAGCATTTTTACCAAAGGAAGCAAGAATGAACATGTCCCTCTGTAGCAGCCAATTTAAGGGGAAAGGGCAAATCTGAAGCGCAGTACATAACTAAACTGTACCAGAGAGAATATTAATTCTTGAGGCAATGGATAAAATACCGGTTTCCAGCACAGGATAAAATACTAGGGACAAGGGATTCATATCCGTAGAGCCAAGGAAAGGATCGTCAGCAGCCAGGTTGCCCTAGAAAGGATTCCACAGGGTTATTTCCTCCCAGATGCTTAGGAGCTGCAGGCTGGAACAGGATAAATTGGACCAAGAAAAAAAAAAAAATCCAGATCAGCAGACGTGGACATAGACCTGTGCACAGACATTGGTTCGGTTTCAGGCAGTCAGGAATTAGGACAAGGTATAGGCAGACATTTAACTAAATAGAGGATAGACAGCAACCATGGGGAACAGGGATTTGGGAAAGCCACAGCCTTAAGGATGGAATAATGGAAGGTTTCCTAACAGGGGCGGGACGGTGGAACAGGATTCGGATCAGTAGGCAGGGACCACCTAAAGGAACAGGCTCTGAGCAGAATGGCAGCCGACGCTGGACACGTATTGCGATGGCCGGAGCAGCATGTCATGACAGCTGGAATATCTACCAAAATTTGGCACTAGCATCAACTGACATTCCAGAGCAGTCGGTATAGACTTATTCTGGAGAAACAACTCTGGATTCGAAGCAAAAGATGAAGAAAACCTGGTTAAACTGTTACAGTTAGAGCAGGTACAACCATACCAAAGTCTGGAGCAGCAGGCATGGATACCAGAACAAAAGATGCAAAAGTAATGGACAGGGACTTCAGGATTTTGGAACAGCAGGCAGGGACAGTAGGATTTCAAAGCAGCAGACATGAACTCTACGACCATCAGATGAGAACACCAAACCACAGGATTCCAGAGCACCAGTTTCCGGAGCAGCAGATTTATACATCACCACACAGGATTCCAGAGAAGCAGACGTAGACACCTGGATTTTAGAGCAGCAGGTTAGGGCACCAGGTTTATGGATCAGTAGGCATGGACACCAGAACACAGGATTTTGGATCTGCATCCATGGACATCAGGACATAAGATTCTTAAGCAGCAGGCTTGGACACAGAATACTGGAGTGACAATTGTGGACACCATGATAACAGAGCAGCAGGCATGGACACTGCTGGAAGAATATGAAGAAGCTAAACACAATAGATCAACCTTTCAGAATCAAAAGGTAAGTTTTCAATAGAGGTAAATGAGTGAACCTGCAGATCATGTGTAAATATCTGTGAAGACAGTTAATGGTTGCAGTCTTTCCCTTTTTGCAACAACCGAGCGCTTTCCTTTTTTCTTCTACAGAAACAGATATCTCTCTACTGTCAATTTCTTCCTTATAAGTTTTGCTGTAGCTGCCAAATGCTGTGTCCTGGTGGCTAAATAATATGGTACAATTCTTATTGCTTCTATTTCCTCCTACCAGTTCTCAATGTCTTTCTTCATGTGTTTCTCCCAATAGTCCAGTCCCTCTTACATTCACTAGTTCAGTCCCTCTTCCTGAACCCTGTGCTGGTCATTGTCACTTAATGCTAAGGATATATATGGAAAAATATCTACATTTTGCTTTCTTTTCAGTTATAAACTGCAACTTGACATCTACATGTAAATGAACCCTTATGTAGGCAAGACCTTTTCCCTGCTGTTTCTCAGTTATATGTCATGGCAACCTTCTCTTTTAGGATACATGTCAATTATCTCCCCACACAGACAATACGATCGTAGTGTACGCCTGGGGAGAGGAGGCGTAATCCATAGTTCTCTATAAGAACTGTGGATTACTGTAATGATTGGGGCGCATTTCACTCGTATTAGAGCGCAGAATGCTCCATATATGTTGCCAAATGCGCCCCTAAAGAAGCCGTGTGAACATACCCTAACAATGGAAAATATAACTTCTGTCACCAAGTATATAATTAATATCATACCAGTCATAAATCATACTGTCCAATTTCTAGGCAAACTCTTCTTTCACACAATCGATGCGGTTTTGATAGACCAATTGTTAAACTTTCTTTTTCTCCAATACCTGGCTTAGGAATTCTACAATGACTAACAGCCTTAGGCACCCCTATTCGGTTTTCTTACTTTAAAACTTAGACTGAGTTGAGCAGTATGATAACAAGCCCCTGGAGGCATGGTAAGTTTCATTTTTCCATCCCTAAAGGGGACTGCTGCTCATTATCACTTAGAAAAACATTCCCAATAGGTGATGAGAAAGGAAATGAAGTTTAGTCACATTGCATAACATAATTCATGTCTTATCGATCAATAACTAGACTGATATATGGTCTAAAAAGGAGCTTGCAGAAGATATTCCTGACAGTAAAGAGCAGATATCTGGTCTTTTAAAACAGTAGGAACTGAATCACTGAAAAGTAAGAACAGTTATAAAAGAAAATAATATTCACATCAATAAACCAATAAACCCACTTACACATGACAATAAGGAAACATTCTTAACTTCTAACAAGTAATTTTTGAAGGCTGACCTTTGGACAAATACAGTATTAGACAATAATGTATTGTACAATCATGAAACCTGTTGATTTTTCTCTTGAGATAATAATAGTAGGACAATCAGTGTTAATAATTCTTAATGTATGCCACATGCTTGTTTTTGAGACAGCAAATAGAAGCTGGATTATTATTTTCCAGTCTGATATACTATTTAAAAATTATTGTGTTTTGATAATTAAAGTATCCATGTAATAGACTAGACTGATTGTCCTAGGGAAACAGCCTTAAATGGTTTTGCCATTTCATTGATTAGCTTTAAAGGGAACCTGTTACATAGTTTAACCCCTTAACGACCTTTGACGTATGCATACGTCCTGAGGATCGCGTGAAATCTAAGGCAGAGTTTGCGCGATCGGCACGGGGTGTCAGCTGTATATCACGCGATCACTCCGGGGGGGGGGGGGGGGTTAACCCCTTAATTATTGCGACCATCGGGTCGCAATAACTAAGAGAGACGCAGGAGGAGATCGCTCCTCCTGCGTCTCTGTCGGCGGCAGCAGCACACGGATCACTTGATCCGTGCAGCTCCTGCTCTCTGACAGACAGCCCGGAGGGCAGAGAATGCCTTCCGGGTTGTCTGTGACGTCACGATGCCCGCTGTGCCCTGTGGGCATGGTCCGGCATCGTGACTGACAGTTGTCATAGGAACCAGTGCACAGCAACAAGCTGTGCATTGATTCCTATTGAATGAGAGATCTAAAGATGTCTCATTCAAATCCCCTATGGGGAAAAGTAAAAAAAAAAGTGAAAAAGTAAAAAAAAGTGAAAAATATGTAAAACACAAACACGAAAATAAAATAAAAACACGTACATCGCCCTTTTCCCCTTTACAAACGCCAATCGCCCCCAAAAAAGATCAAAAAATAAGTAAAGAACCCGTATTTGATATCGTCGCGTGCGTAACGACCTGCCCTATAAATCTGTCATGTTAATTTACCCGTACGGTGAACGCCGTAAAAAAAAAAAAAAAAAAATCACAGAATTAAGATTTTTGTTCATCCTGCAGCACATAAAATGGAATAAAAGTGATCAAAAACGCCTATAAACGCCAACGTTGTACCAATTAAAACGTCCATTAATCCCACAAAAAAAAAAGTCCTAACAAAGCCCTGTATATGGAAAAATAAAAAGTTAGGGCTCTCAGAAGATAGCGATGCATAAATATTCTTTTACACACTAAAAACACTTTTTTTTTTTTTTTAAAGTGCTTCAACATAAAAAAAAACTATATAAATTGGGTATCGCCATAATCGTATCGACCCACAGAGTAAAGCTAACTTATTACGGATACTGCACAGTGAGCTCTGTTAAAATAAAAATAAAAAACACTACTAGGATTGCAGTATTTTCTTCATTCTGCCTTCCAAAAAACGGATTTAAAACTGATCAAAAAGTCTTGTCCTCCCAAAAAATGATACCAATAAAAACGTCAACTCTTCCCACAAAAAACAAGCCTGTATACAGCTCCATACACAGAAAAATAAAAAAGTTATGGCTCTCAGACTATGGCAATGCAAACATGTGTTTTCCTGTTTGAATAAAAGTGTTTTTATTGTATAAAAGCAGTAAAAACTAAAAAAAAATATACAAATTGGGTATTGCTGTAATCGTATTGACCTGCTGAGTAAATGTAGCATTTCATATCTAACGCAGAGTGACCGCTATAAAAAATAAAAATAAAAAACACTACCCGAATTGCTGTATTTTGTTCAAAACACCTCACAAAAACCTTATTAAACATTGAACAAAGTGTTGTATGCACCCCATAATGGTACCAATAAAAGCATAAATTCACCCCGCAAAAAACAGGGCCCTACACAGCTCTGCACACAGCGAAATAAAAAACTTATGACTGTCAGAATAGGACAACATAAAAACGCAATTTTTTATAGACCTATTTCTATTGTGTAAAAGTAATAAAACATAAAAAAACTATATAAAATTTATAATTCCATTACCGACCTCCATAGTAAAGTTATCACATCATTTACAGTGCACGGCAAACGCTGTAAAATTGAAGCCCAAAACACAATGGTGGAACTGCGTTTTTCCCCCCATTTTCATGGCCCAATGCTAAAAAAAAACGATGAAACACCTGTGCACCCAAAATGCACAATACACCCCAGATGAGATCCCTGAGGGGTGTTGAATCTAAAATGGGGTGACTTCTGGAAGGTTTCACCTGTTCTGGTACTTTAGGGGCTTTGCAAATGCGACATAGCCCTACCAAAATCTGCATTCCAAAAGCCAAATAGCGCTCCCTCCCTTGTACCCCTGCCATGCGCCCAAACAGCAGTTTACACCCACATGTAAGGTATTGCCGAACTTGGAAGAAATGACTTAATAAAGTTTTAGGGTTCTTTTTTCCAGGATTCCTTGTAAATATGAAACATTTTAAGCTAAAATTGCAGATTATTGGAAAAAAATTTTTTTTAATTTTCACGGCCTAATGCTAAAAAAAAATTTGTGAATCACCTGTGGGGTCGATATACTCACTACACACCTGTATATATACCTTAAGGGGTGTAGTTTCAAATATGGGGTCTTTTTAGGGATGTTTATTAAGTTTTAGCCTCCTCAAACCTGAAATGACGCCTAAATAAAATTGCATTGAAAATGAGACCCCAGAGTCCAGTAGGTGCTCCTCCTATTCTTGGGCTTATGGTTGAGCCAAATAATGCACTAGGGCCACATATGGGATATTTCTAAAAACGACAGACCTGGGGGAAATGATATTACATTGCATTTACCTAGTCACATTTACCGTATTCCAGTGAATAATGGATAAATATTGAAAATCATGACATTTTGAAATTTCACTATGTAGTGCTAATAGATTTATTGACCATCCGGAATCCATATTGACAGTATCACTTTAAGAATTATAGATGATAATAGCTAGTCTTTAAGCTGTAATTTTCCTAGCGCTTGGTAAATGTTTGTGAGAAACAGTATATTGACACAGAGGGTTGTTATCAGGGCCTCGTTGTTGTGGGAGAATTGTACTGAGTAAGCCACATAGATCTGCGCTGGTCTAAACAATTACTACCCAGCGATGTTTGGAGGGAAATCATGAGAATCCAGGTGTACAGCATCAAGTCATGGGTTGTTTTCCAGTGCCAGGTTAACCTCTTAAGAACTGGCCATTCGAAGGAGCGGGGCCTTATACTGGAAAAGTACTGATCTGTCAGCTTGCGTAACACTTGGTTACGCAGGCATTTGTTTCAAGTAAGATATAAGCTGGGAAAGTTTGCCCGCGAAGTTAGAAGTAGCTGTACCTGTGGGCTAAAGAGGGACGCCTCAATGCCACACTGTGGATCCCAGGTAGATCTCTCTATCTCGCTGGCCCCTTCTCCCAGCTGATGTTATTGATAGATGATGTTGATAAGATGCCTGGTGAATCTTGGACCTGTATATGGGGGCACCCGTGCACGGTGTTGATCTCAGGATTATCTCTCTATCGTCGCTGGTCCGAGTTACCAGCTGATGCCAATAGATGATGCTTATAAGATGCCTGATGAAGCTTTGACCCATATATAGGTGTGATGTAAGTATTTGTAATCCATATTATGCGTGCCTTGCCTTTATAATCTATATTATGCAAAAGTATATACAATATCACACTATCTTCTTGTTTTTAATGTAATCATTGAGTTACTCATATAATAAAGTAAATAAAGCATTGGATGTTGCCTTCTTTAAAGCTGTTCAGGACCCACACAAATAGTTGGCAAAACACACCTCCACTTTGCTTTAATTTCTGTGAAATACCTAAAGGGTTAACAAACTTCCTAAACACTGTTGTAAATACTTTAAGGGGTCTAGTTTCTTAGAAGGCGTCATTTATGGGGTATCTAACATGCAGGCCCCACGAAGCCACGTCAGAACTGGACTGGTCCCTAAAAAAATGTATATTGCAAATTTTCTTGAAAATGTGAGAAATTACTACTAAATTTCTAAGCCCTCTAATGATATATATAAAAAAAGGACATTTAAAAAATGATGCCAACCTATAGTGGACATATGGTAGATGCTAGTCATAAACTATTTTGTGGTGAATAATTATCTGTCTTGCACGCAGACATTTTTGAGCTTTCAAAATCACAGATTTTTCAAATCTTTCATGAAATTTTTATATTTTTCACAATAAAACAAGGCTTGTATGGATAAAATTTTCTTACTAACTTAAAGCACAATGTGTCACGAGCAAACAATTTCAGAATCACATGGATAGGTAAAAGTGTCAAAAAGTTATTCTCACATAAAGTGACACATGTCAGATTTCAAATATAGAGCTGTGTCAGTAAGGCCAAAACTGGCTGGGTCTTTAAAGGGTTAAAAAAAATCACTGCCAACAGCTAAGATTAGAGAAAGCTCTCATTTAACCACTTGCCACAGGTACTGTGACCATGGCATTCATGCCATCACACATCAGGAGGGCATCACTCTTAATCTCCTGATTGGCTATTTCCCCATTATGTATTTGTGAGTGCCATTCTATAACCATTACAGACAGGGGTCGATTCAAGGTCTTTGGGTTTCTTTTAGCTTTATTTAGGGTGTAATGACAATATACTGCAGTACATAAGAACTGCATTATACACAGTCAAGTCACATTATTATGACCACTTCCTACTTTTGACATTTGTAGTGGAGAAGCTCCCAGCCAAAATGAACCAGGCGGCTACCAGATGTGTGTCTAAAACAATAGTTCACCTGTGGGATGCACTGCAGTAAGAATCCCTGTGAAAATCTAAGTAACTTAATGTCCATCTAGCTGCTGTCTATACTAAACACACCGATTACCAATTACCACCAGATATTCCCTCCAACCCCCGCTGCATGTAGTTGAGATTTCAAAATTACTGTGCAGAGCTCGGCTGTGCAGAGCTCAGCTGTGCAGATTGGGCTGTGCAGAGCTCGGCGGTGCAGATTGGGCAGGAGAGAGAGAGAGAGAGAGAGAGAGGGATAGAGGAAAAGAGAGAGGGAGAGAGAGAGAGAGAGAGAGATCCCCCCCCCCTTCCAGTGACCTCTGGAGCTAGCAGAAGTCTGCAGCAGAGTGCAGGAGGTACTGAGTCGGGCCTCTGTGACCGCCACAGCGCCGCATGGGAGAGAACCGACGTCGGACCGGACGACATCACATAACGTTAAGGTACCTCAGGGCAGGCGCCAGGCTCAGTATGCAACATGCAGGAAGAGGAATCACTCCAGACTGAGGCACTGACGTAGCTGCGTGGCGCCTGTGGTCATGTGCTCCGCAGACGACGGCACCGTGTAGCAGAGGGGGGGACAGGGAGGGCAGGGGGCGGGGCGGACCACTCAAGCAGCACCTGGAAGAGAGACTGAGCCGTGCTGCTGCAGGCGCAGCCGCGGCGCACGGCGAGGGCCGTATTAAACACAAACACACTGACTGGGACTGTCTATGTGCGGCGCAGCGACCCCATGTGACAGGCAGAGGTAGCGCCGTAGGCTATCGCCTACCTCCGCCTACACGTTGTCCCGGCCCTGGGTAATGGTCATAAAAATGTGACTCAACTATGTATTTTATTAATTCAGACTTGCAGTGGTGCAGCAATAGCATCTACTGTATATACTTGAGTATAACCGAGTTTTTCAGCACAAAAAATGCGCTGAGAAATCCATCCTCAGCTTATACTCAATTCACTGTCAGCGCTCGTGCACTCTAATGGCCCGGGCGCCAACAGGGACACTTCAGCTATATGCGCTCACTGAGGTGTCGCATATAGCTGAATCTCGATTCAGCCGACAGCATCCGGGTGCTGCCATGGCCCGAGCACTGTCAGTTATCTCTTCACTTGTCTGCGACTCCTTTGGGAGTGCATACACATGAAGATACCACTGCGGAGTAGAGAGCGAGCGCTCCTTGCTCCGCAGTGGACTCTGGAAGGCTGCAGATCTGCGACTGTCCGTAGTATCCGGCACAGGCAGCGTGCTGTGTTATCATGCTGCCTGCGCGGCCTGATGACACCATGCCGCCTGTACTAGAAGTCGGGAGTCGGAGCAGCAAGGGAGTGAGGTAAGTGCTTGTATTTTTTTTTTCAAAATCTGCCTATAACCTGCCTATGGGGGATATTTACCTGCCTATACCTGCCTATAACCTGCCTATGGCGACATATACCTGCCTATAACCTGCCTGTGGGGGACATTTAACTGCCTATAACCTGACTATGGGGACATATACCTTCCTATAACCTGCTTATGGGGGACATATACCTCCCTATACCTGCCTATAATCTGCCTATGGGGGACAATAAACTGCCTATACCTGCCTATGGGGGACAAATACCTGCCTATGGGACATATACCTGCTCATGGGACATTAACCTGCCTATGGGGTCATATACTTGCCTATATCTGCCTATGGGGACATTAAACTGCCTATACCTGCCTATGTAATTTTATTGGTATCCATTTTTATTTTTGAAATTTACCAGTAGCCGGTGCATTTTCCAACCTAGGCTTGTACTTGAGTCAATAAGTTTTCCCAGTTTTTAGTGGCAAAATTAGGTGCCTCGGCTTATATTCAGGTATATACGGTATGTAATCTTTTATTTCTGTTTTATATGACAAATTGGAAACGAGGGGGCTTTGAATTTCTAATATTTACATAACTTTGTTTACTTTACATTAAATTTGATTTTCCACAAAGAATGTGATTGTTTGATTATTTGCATAATACTGTATTGTACATTAAGTGTTATAATTGAAATATAAACTGCAAAACAATAACACTCATACAGCTATAGGGATTTACAAATGATAAAGTAAATGGGATGTTCTCATCATGCTGTTTCATGGATACAGCTCTTCACAGCTTGATTTATGCTCCCACTTGCTACCACCACTGGGTGGTTCTACAGCAGTAATTGGTAGATGAGCTATTCTTAGCTGATCCTGTTACAGGAACCTTGGTAATGGAGAGGCAGAGCACAAGGCTAAAAAGCTCTAAATGGTTAAAGTTTACCAGCAAGAACAAGCTCCCATGCTGCTGATAAGACACAGTAGAGAGGGATGTCACCATCCCGATAAGGACGGCTAGAGCAGAGAGAAAGAGAGCTCGTAGATAACCTAGAAAACTTGTATACACAAGCAGGAGATAAAAAACTGTGCTTGCTCTGATAGGAAACAAGGTCAGAACAGCAATGTATTTGGTAATAGTCTTTATTTACCTTTAATTACATGTGTAAAACTTATCAATGTGGTGAAAATACTTCTTTAAGGTCCTGGGAAGGTGGGAGTGGAAAATACTGAAACTCTGTCACCAGAATTGAATGAATAAGAAATGGGTTAAGGAATACAATCGAAGTGCATCAAATGATTGGTTAACACTTTTCGTACATGCACATATATATGTGCATGTACGTACATATATATACATGCACAGAAAATATATATATAATATATATATATATATATATATATATATATATATAAATATATAAATAAATAAATATATATTATATTTCTGAGAATAAACAATGCATTTTAGATCAGAACCAAATTCTTTCTCATCTCCTCTGCAACTGAGGGTGCTTTCACGTGGACCGTTTTTGTTGCGGTTTTTAGTGCGGTTTTTATTACAAACATGCATATTATTAATTGCTGCATATTTTGGCAAAAAAGTGCCAAAAAATGCACCAAAAACGCTTAAAGAACACTCTGTGTGAAAGCACTGTGACTCTTCAACTGATGAGTGAAGCTGCTGTTTTTAATAAGAAAACTCCATAACAATGACACGGAGTACAAGGTGTTGACCTGGCCTGCAAATTCCCTTGAAGTCAATTTGATTGAACATTTGTACGATATGCTGAGAAAACATGTACAATCTATGGAGGCCTTTCCTCGCAACTTATAGGACTTGCAGAATCTGCTGCTAACATTGTGATGCCAAATATCACAGGACACTTTCATCTCTTTTGAGAAACTATGCCTCATTGGGTCAGAGCTGTTCTGTTACATACTGTTAGGCACGGGTATAATAACTGTAATGAAATTTACAGCATTACAAAACCCTAAAATATGACAAATTATGTTTTTCTACACCTTTTTGCTTTTTTATTAAGTCATATCTTATCTTGCATGTGCTATCTTTGTTTCATTCTACACTCTAAGTAATTTTAAATAATTGCCTTTCAGAATTTTCCAAACACATTGCATCATTTGAGAAACAGACTATCAAGACACTTTGTGGAAGCTTTTGAATCATCAGACGCTATATATTACAGTTCTTAGCAACATCTCTAAAATTGGAAACCAATGTATTTCCATAGTTACAGATGTTGACAGTATAGTGCACTTCAATAATTACAGCACCTGTTTAAATTTAATTAATAGAATTTTTCATTAGAAAGTATTGGCTCAAACAATATTTAGAATGGTATGAACATGTTAGCTGTAAATAATTGTATTCAAGTCAGAAAGCAACATTATTAATGGAGAAGTTACTGATGCAGGCTTTGTTAAATATCTTAAGGCTCAAACCTAGAATTATACTGGAATGAACTGCCCATCATTCCCACCGCAAGCATTTACTGCCAGCAAATTATTACACATTGTATTGTAAACCCATTGGTGAATTTATAGGGATTTTCCAAAACTTTTAAAAACCTCCATTGCACCTCCCACTGGGCTAAAATAGAAAATTAACCCATACTTTTTACATCACCACCATTTCAATGCTGCCAGAATTTCAGTGCTCCAGGGCTGTTTGTAGTCTAGATTGTACTCAGGGTAGTAAGAAAACTTTTCTTCTCATCACACCTCCTCTCTCACATTAACAATTGGCGCCGTGCTGCGGGGCAACGCATCATCATTAACCAGTTCTTGACTGCCCTCTTATTATCACATTTGCGTCAAAGATGTAAGGCCGTTCTGGTTACTTGTCACTCCAGATTTGTAGGATTAGACATATTTAAGAATGCGGAGTGCCAAAAGTAAGCACATAACTGTCAGAACAGCTAGACCAAGTTAAAAGTGGTCTGACTGAGGCCAAAGTTGTCGTAGATTAACTAGTTTTGCCATTAAGCAAAAAAAATCAGTTATTTATCCACTTATACAAGTAAAATAATAATAAATAATTTGGTGTAATTATCAAACTATATAAAATTCAATTATATAAAATAAATAATAAATTATATAATATAAAATTAATATTAAATTATATAATATCCCAAATATATAAAATTATCTTCTATAAAATGTATTTGAAATTAATATAATATAAAATTAATAAGAAATTAAATAACATAACTTAATTAAACCAATACATCATCTACAATAAATCCTGTTCTCAATCAGATATTTATGGAGTTTTTATTGTATTATCAGTGATTACAAACACATCACAGCAGCCTAGAAATAAAAGAAAAGGGATAAGCACATCATGTCAGTGAATAGAAACTATGATATTGATCTTACATGGCGCACCACAGGTCCCAATGAGACCTGTGGTGTGCCGGCTATTGCCGTATGTAGAATGAAGGCTGACCCATTGAACTACATTTTGATGAATGAAAAATGATGTACAATATTAAAGTAACAAAAAAGTATTTTGTAAGATTGTAATTATAAAATAAGAAAAGTATATAAATGTGAACAAAATTTTTATTTTGACATAATAAATTTTACATTATAAAAGCAACTCAATGAACTGCTTTAAACTCTATAGAGAAGAACAGAAGTTCAGAAACATCAGTCATGCTATTAAATGTTTCTCTTTCTACTGTGTCATAATGCTCTCCCTTAGTCAATCTCAATTTGTGGTAGGAATGTTGCAAGAGATAGTAGCTATTACTGTCAATCACAGTTAAGAACTATAACATTTGTATTCTAACTGGTTACCTCTCTTCTTTATAGAGAATAGTGCAATTCATTCAGTTGATTTTCAGATGAAAATATAGTATGTTTATAATAACATTTTGTTCTAATTTTTTTTATATATATATATTTTTTTTTACTACAGAAAATGAAACTAATTTTAATCAGATGGGGATCAGTGTTGAAATAAAATTTTGCTGCATTCAGCCTTTTTTCTACATATGGCAATAGCCGACACACCACAGGTCTCACTGTGACCTGTGATACACCTACCAATATCACTACCATAGTTTCTATTCACTGTCATGATATTCTAATGGCTTTTCTTTTATTTCTAGCCTGCTGTGATGTGTTTGTAATCACCGACAATACTATAATAATGGGATTTATGGTAGATGCTATATTGCTTTTCTAGTTTTATATCATTTATGTTATTATTAATTTTATAATACATAATTTAATATTATTTTGATATTATTTAACTGTAAATAAATGTTCTATTATTTAATTAGACATGAATTTTATATAATATAATTTTCAATTAATTTAATGTTATTGGGAAATAATTTTATTTAATTTAATTTTATAAGTAACATCAGTAAGCATGGCACTAGCTGTCAGAAATTGTGGAATCTTTTCTTGTGCATCAATCATTGTGCTTACTATGTGGCACAGAAAGGCTTCGCACCAGGATTACTCTGCGCTCCACCTACGTTGTGGCAAATGTATGAATGCAGTAAGACAGGTTTATACATACTGGTGCATTCTACACTGTTTTTAAGCTATTTAGAACTGGCGTGTCTGCGCAAGGTTCATATCTGTCACCCTATATGTTTATGTGTTCTGCACTGTCTACTATGTTGTAATTTAAGCGTATTTTATGCATGTGCCATTGATTTATGATTCACTTATCTATTTTACGTCTATGTTATGTGTCCACACATGCACCATTGGTTGTCATAACACTGTATTACATTTGTATTATGTGTCTACACATGCGCCATGAGTTTTCATGATGCTGTAGTTTGTGCTTTTGCTTGTGATGCCATGGCTTGATCATGTTGTGCATTTTGCACATGTGCTGTTGGCTTTTGGGGTGCTGCAGTCTAACATATGTACTTTACACATGTGTTGTTGACTCTTGAGATGTGGTTTATGTTATGAATCCAAGCATGTGCCATAGCTATATGTGATGTTGTTGTTTATGAATATTTCACGCGTGCACTGTTAACTCCTTGGAATGCTGTAGTCCATGTGCATTATTTATATTTCATTCGTGCTAATTAGTAGTGATGAGCGATTGTGTCAACAACGTTATCGAGTCGATATCGTCAATTATCATGACGATAGCCGATAGTCGATAACAGATTATCACCGATGACCATTAAAGTCTATGGGAGAGGAACAACACCTTCATTCTGATACCCAAACAGGGGTGAAGAAGCTGGAATTAGCATCCACAACAGTAAACTGGATACGTGCTACATCTTAGGCAAGACAATTAGGCAACAAGAGTCACAGAAAAAAACTGACAGACTATTCACAATCCCTGTCCTGTACCACAGCATGACCCTTAAAGCTGCATGACTCACAAATTAAAAAGTGCCAGAAGGTAGTATTATTTGAACCATCATTTTAGTTGAACTGGATATTGACTATACCTGTCCTGGAACGCAGCATGACCCTTAAACCTGTCTGACCCACAGATTAAAAAGTGCCGGAATAAGGATTCTTTGAACCACCATTTTAGTTGAACTGGACACTGACTATCCCTGTCCTGGACCGCAGCATGACCCTTAAATCTACATGACCCACAGATTAAAAAGTGCCTGAAAAAGGAGTTTTTGAACCACCATTTTAGTTATATGGATTACATATGGTGGTTTTGCCACCACTGACAACAGGAGGCAGTTACTATAAAATAATGTGTAAACCAATTTGCGTACAAGTGCACGATTGGCGCCAAACTGAGACTGCAACTGCTAGCAGAGGTCTGCTGGCCAAAAAAGTGGTAGAAAACAATTATTTTTCAATTGAAGATGCAAATGAAGCTGCAAAATATCTTCCTTTCAAATGCTTCTCTTCCTTCCGCCCCCACCCCCCATAGCTCCCCCCCCCCAAACTGGACACACCAGTAGATATCCTTAAAACTTCTTTCTCTAACTAAATAAGAAGTGAAATTCTCTAGTCTAACTCTATTCTAAGCTGTAGGTGGATGGTTTCTTGTATTAGAAGTGACTATCAGAGCTGTTAGAACAGCTATTGGTTTAAAAGCAGAGAGACACATCCTGCTGTGAAGTGTGATAGACAGAGTATGAGCTTTATTACGTTTTGTAGTTAATTTGAGATTGGCAATCTCATTGGCTTGCTGCACTCAGCTGCCTCTTTTAAACCAGTGCAGGATAATCCAATTGCTAGTTCCTACCATCCCCTGAAGTTGCAGTCTGGATTGACGCCTAGTGAGGTAACATGTTTAGTGTAGGGACTCACCTGCTCTGGGATCCCCTTGACGTTTTGGGAGGTGAGCTTAATACAATCTTTGATCAAATACTGTAAACTAAGAGTCCCAGGTTTTTCATATTTTCCGTAGCAGTAATGCATTTCCAATATTTCTATATACCTTGAGGTTTTACTTAGTCTTAGTGTGCCACTGATATTTGTGTTACATGCAAACAGGAAATGCAGCAGCATAGATAAAACAAGGTCATGTGATTTTTGCAGCCATTGAGATCCATACACTGCAAAGTGGTGACGTTGTACATCCTCCTCACCCCCTTCTATCCTCGGACCTGATTGGCTGTCCGCCAAAATGGCAGGAAATGCTGAAAATGCCGCGATAGTAATAGATCATCTGTAAGATTGTCACCTAAAATATCGCGTGATCGGCAATTTCCGATCAGCCTAAAAATCGGGCCGATTTCAACTTTTGTCGATAATATCGCTCATCCCTACTAATTAGCACTTTAAACACCGTGGCCTAGCATGGTTTCTCTGTTACAAAGGTTTATTATATAATTTCATTATTTATATATAGAAATTGAACTTTGCTACAGTCTGTTTCGTATCCCTAGGAAGCCATGTTTGTGGCAATAAGTGTGGGTATCTTTGAGTTCTCGGTGTTGGTATTATCTTATTTGGTATACTTTCAAATTGTTAGATTTTTTTATTTTTTGCCTTTTTCTATTAATCACTGTGACTTCATTATTTGCACATTATTATCTGTGACATCCAGTTTTAACCAAAAAGTTTACATACACTTTATAAAAAGACACATGTGCATGTTTTTCTCACTATCTGACATGAAATCAGAATACACCTTACCCATTTAGGTCAATTAGGATTAACAAAATTATTTATATTAGCCAAATACCAGAATAATGAGAGAGAGAATTTTTAAGGATTTTTTATTGCTTTCTGCAAAGTCAAAAGTTTACATACATTAGGAATAATATGTGTTAAACAATTTGGGACACCCATATGATGATGTTATGTCTTTGGAAGCTGTTTGGCCATAATGACCAAAATTACATTTGGAGAAAAAAGGGAAAAACTTGGGAGCTTAAGAACACCATCTCAACTGTGAAACACGGGAATGACAGCATCATGTTGTGGGGTTGTTTTGATGTAGGAGGGATTGGTGCATTTCACAAAATAGATGGCATAATGAAGAAAGAAGATTATGTGGCAATACCGATACAACATCTCAAGACATCAGCCAGGAAGATAAAGCTTTGGCGGAAATGGATCTTCCAAACGGCGAATGACTTGAAGCATACTACCAAACTGGTTACAAAGTGGGTTAAGGATAACCAAGTCAATGTTTTGGAGTGGCCATCGCAAAGACCTGATCTAATTACTATTGAAAATGTATGGACAAAGCTGAAAAAAGCAGGTGTAAGCAAGGCGACCTACAAACATGGCTCAGTTACACCAGTTCTGTCATACAGTTTAAGGGCAATACTACCAAATACTAATGAAATGTAAGTAAACTTTTTACTTTGCAGAAAGTTATAGAAATACCTTAACGATTCTCGCTCTTGCTCATTATTCTGGCATTTGGCAAATATAAATAATTTTGGTAATCCTAATTGACCTAAAACGGGTAAAGTTTATTTTGATTTCATGTCAGATAGTGAGAAAAACTTGCATATGTGTATTTTTCTATTGTGTATGTAAACTTCTGGTTTCAACTGTATATATTTTGTATTTTGTCCACAATAATTCATTTTTTGTATTTCTTCATTTTTGGCATATTTCATGTCATTGTGATTGCACCGTTATTGGTACTTTACTGTACTCTGGCTCTGTATGTTATTATGTTTTTCAATTTTTGGGGATCTATTTTTTTATTTTGCATAATGTTGGGTTTAAGTTCTGTTTAATTTTTTTTTTTTCAGACCCTGGATATTTCAAGCCACTTTTTAATTGTTTTAATCCTTTTTGGTGCTTTTGTCTCTAATCAAGATTGATTTATTTGTATTATATTTTGTGGTAGTTAGATGAAATTCCTTTTAGTTATGTAGTCTTCATTTAGACAAGTACGTTGTCCCCCACTGGATAGGTATATAGCTCCACCACTCCTGTTATGTAGGTTATATAGGTTCCCCAATATCTAGGTATCTAGCTCCTTCATTAGGTACATTAGGTACATAGGTAGGTATATAACCCCTCCCCAAATAGGTAGTTATATAGGCCCCTTTAGGTAGGTGGGTAGGTACTTAGGACCCATGAGGTAGACATTTATATAGGCCCCCTGTAGGTTGCTATATAGACCTCCAGATAGTAGGTATAGAGGCTCCCAGGAGGTATAGATACAGGCCCATAGCAGGTTGGTAGGTATATAAGTGTCCTGTAGGTAGGTTTATAGGTTCCCTGTAGGTAAATAAAATGAGGCCCTCTGTAAGTAGAGTTAAGTCGATTGTAAGTAGGTATAGACCCCGATACAGGTCCCTTGTAGGTAGATATAGGCTCCCTGTAGGTAGGTATATTCCCACTGTAGGTAAATATAGGCACTTTGTAGGTAGATACCTAGATCCCCTGTAGGTAATTTTAGGCGTTCTGTAGGTAGGCATATGCCCTGTGTAGATATAGTCCCAGAGAAAGTAGGCATAGACCCGTGTAAGTTTATATAGGCCCCCTGTAGGTAGATAAACAAGTATGTAATCTGATTGGAAAAAATACAAATTATTCTAACATCTCCCCGTTCTACACCAAGCATGTCATCACGCCTCCTACCTCGGGACGCTGCTTCCGACTTCTCCTTGGCCAGAAGCCTAGGGCAGTCTGCCTTAAGCCTCTGTACTAGGAAATCAGTGAGAGGCGTGATGACATCACTTGCATTAAGCCTGGGACACTGATCTGTTCATACAGCACTCACTGAGCAGTGTATGTACAATGATCGGGAAGGCAGAGATGGTATTAAACCATCCCTACCTTCTTCCTGGAGAAACAGCTACTAAGATAGTGTGCAGCGGCTATCTCTGCAAGGATATATTGAAATGGCCATGCAGAGTTAGATGTTGGATGCCTGGATAAAGTCAATAGGTAGTCATCATCAATGGGAGCCTAAGCTGGGCCCCCTAATCTCTTAAGGTGAATGGCAACCCAAGCGCATACCTGCCCCACACACCTCATAAAAACAGCCTTGATTGTTTCCTACCAGTCCCTTACTTGATAGGAAACATGATGCCACAACCAATCTGCAGCATGTGATCCATGAATGGGACTTCATTAATGAGGGACTGAGTGGGGGGAACATTGGAACTCTGCCAGCACTGGAACGGTGGTGATGAGAAATGTAAATATGGGTTTATTTTTGTCCAATGGAATTTAAGTCCAATGTAAAGTAGTAGGGAGGTTCCTTTGAAAGTCTTGAATAATGCTGTTATTTATTGTACTTTGAAATTATTTATATATTCATATATTTGTCTCTTATTGTTTGCAGAGATCTTCTGGTTTGCTTGTGTGTTTGTGATTACATTGGAACCATGTCAGCTTTCACCTGCTCTACTTATTTCACAGTTTTGAGTGGTGCCAACCATTTTGGTGATTCACATTACCACTTATCATGTTATAGGAGTAAAAATTACTATCCCAGGTAGTGTAAAGTAGTGTTATATGTTATATATAACCCTATTAACCAAGTGCCACTTGGGAGTTGATATTAAAAATTATCTTGGTCTAGAATTTCATATTAATCATGTTTGTATATAAAGATGGTTTAGGGCATCCATTGGTTATTTATCTCTCCAGCGCATCCTTGTAGTTTAAAAGAAAAACCCTTATACACTTTATAGAGAGGACTTCATAGACTTTATCTAACAGATGTAAATTTCCCCTTATAAACAGCATAATGTGCATATGTGAATAAAGCAGCTGCATGTATGCAACTGGCTTTCTAAACCTTTAAGACACTAGCTCTGGGATCTACTCTAGGGGCCATTAGCCCAATACCTTTCAGTATAATGTTGTGATGTTTAATAAAATAACATTTTACTATACAAGTACAAAGGCTTGGTCTACACAGTACAGGATCTTGGTTGGTTGACTCTACCCAGTAATGTGTAGACTTCAATAGAAAATCCGTGCTATAGTCTATACAGCACATTTTTTTTACTGAGTTTTTCCTAAAACAAAAAAACGACCAGTGAGATATAGAACCTGTTCTATATTCTGTGGGACCGACGTTGGTTTCCCGCAGCTCTAATGTACTCGGACACTGGGAATCTGATATCCAATCGCCGCTTTTTGCGCAAAAAACGGCGGTGTGGCGCAGTCCAGCAATTTGAAAATATTGTCGAATTTTGGGTGGAATTTTCAAAGTGCAGTGGGGATCTAGCCTAAATGTTATAGTGCTGTGAACAGTATTTGTTCCATTCCAGATGTCCTCTGTTATTGCATATTTGTAACACTGAATGGTTTCTGATCTTTAAACATTTTTATTTTCAGAGCAAAGGATTGTTACATCCGCAAGTTGTTGAGGAAGGGAATCTAAACATGTAATGTGAGAATACTTTATTATTTGGGCAAATCAAGACCAATCTAAACATTCTAAATTAAATGTATCAGATAAGCATATTAAAATTACATGCAAAATGGCAGCATCTAACAATCCATACTTGGTGCTTATATAATGTCAGCAGTTCAGTACTTTAATTGCAACGCCATTCTAATCATTATACAATTACTGGTATCCTTCCTGAGGCTCTCAATTGCCTAATCATGTTATTTGAGATCCTACAAAATTTAAACAGCTGGAAAGCACAATACTCCCCTATAGAAGTTACTTACTTTAGCAAACCACTGATTATTTAATGTTGATACACAATGACAACAATAATATATGCAGTTGTCATTCAAATCCAATCCAACAATTAAAACTTGTTTATGCTATAATTTAGTTTAAAAACGTTGTTTAGTTTATACATGAATTCAAAATTAAGATACCAGTTCTAACTAAATTAAAAGAAATTGTGACATAAGTTACAATACCTATATAAACAAAGAGCGATGAGATAGCAGCTGCTCAGATGTGGTAATAAAGTCAATAAATTGCTATTCAATCTAATTAAGCAATCTACGAAAATCAGAAAAGATCAGCAATCAAATATTACAAAATTCAAAATTGAAACAGATCCAAATTTTAAAACAGAAATATTAGTGAATTCTTATAAATGTCTGTATTCTGTTTAAGATGTTTATTCAGAAGGAGAAGGATCTTTTGTAAAAAAAAACTAAGGGGGACATGTATGAAAAATAAGGAAGGTATTTTTTTTTTGCTCACCACAAGAGAAATGAGATGAGATGCAAAGTCGTGTCATGTATTAGGACTTTAAATTTGAGAGTCAATAGTAGCTTTGGGTCAGATGTCTGAAAACTGTCTCTACCAATCAGAGCTTCCCTTTTTTTTCAGAGTACTATATGAAATGAAAAGAGCTCTGATTGGTTGTGATGGGCAACAAAGAAAGTTTTAGACCAAGACAGTTTCATAAATGTCCACTAAAATTGGTAAAGGAGAATTCCAGCACTCACTGATAAAATTAAAAAAACTTTATTCCAGAAGTTTAATATCCATGGCTGCCTTCTGACGTGTTTCAAGGAGATACCTCTTACTACGAGTAAGAAGTATCTCCTTGAAACGCGTTAGATGGCAGCCATGGATTTTAATCTTTTGGAATAAAGTTTTTTTTTTTATTTTATTAGTGAGTGCTGGAATTCTCCTTTCCCAATTTTTGTGAACATGTATGAAACTGTCTTGGTCTCAGACTTTCTTTGTTGCTAATCACAACAAATCAGAGCTCTCCTTTCATTTCATATAGTACTCTGAAAAAAAGGAAAGGGAAGCTCTGATTGGTTGCGATGGGCAACAAAGAACGTCTTAGAGACAGTTTTCAGACATCTGGCCCAAAGCTACCACAAACACTCAAATTTAAAGTCCTAATACACTCATTAGAGAGAAAGAAATCAGACAAGTGATTAATAATTCTCCAAAAGGAAAGGAGTTTGGTCCAGAAGAACTAACAGATTTTATCAAATCCATCAGGATGACTTGATACCATGTTTATATTCCTTGCATATTTATAAAATTGCTTCAAAGGTTTTACCTTCTGCAGCTAAAATGTAATTCCTTTGAGTATTCCCAAAACAAAGCAATGATCTTTTATTACCATACTTAGAAAGACTCTTAGGGTGCTTTCACACGGTGCGTTTTTGGTGCATTTTTGAAGCGTTTTTCAATGCGTTTTTTGTGCAGGAAGGCACAGCAATTAATGCTGTACATTGCTGCACAAAAATCGCGGTAATTACCGTGATTTTACCGCAAATTTACCGTGATTTTTGCCACGATTTTTGTGCAGTAATGTACAGCATTAATTGCTGTGACTTCCTGTACAAAAAACACATTGAAAAAACGCACTAAAAATGCACCGTGTGAAAGCACCCTTATTCTTAAAATTAGCTTAAAATTAAAATGCAAAATAATATAAGAAACGTTGGAAAATATATAAGGAAAGAAAAGTACTTCTTTCACTTTTCAGTCTTCTTTCCTACTATACCTTCCCTCATAAACGTATTATTCATTCTGAATTCTGGAATTCCATTTGTTTGAAGACTGGGGATTTTTTTTTAAATTGCTGCCTAAAGAAATCTATGGAGAGGATAGGGGTGGAGTTAGTTTCAGAGGAATAGAGAAAAAAACGCCAAGACATATCTGACAGGTCTAGCGCTTGATTTAAAGCTTATGGCACAAAGCTCTATCCTGCTGTAGTTTCTGAATGTGTACTTAAGAGATATGTGGGAGCAGGATCTCCTCTCCTGTTTGTTCAGTCCATGGGAAACATCATAGCATCCAATATCTACCCACTGAAAATTTGAGATGAAACCTCCAAAAGGGAAAGCTGGTGTGTTATATGCAAATTATGTAATGGTTAGAAATAATGACACTCTGTATGTGCACACACAGGACAGCTTATTCTAAAAAGTTATCTGGAAGTTCAGGTATGCTTTAATTATCAAGCATATACAATTCTTAACTAATAGTTGAAATTTAGTAGAGATCATAATGATTTCTTTACCTCAGATGGGATTCATAAAAAACAAAATGGGCACTAAAAATATTCAGCACATTAATGGCATTTAAATTGAACAAGAGGAACAACCATTATTGTCATTGAGATAGGAAACTGTAAAGGCTTTTAGCAATCTGAAATAGTCTTGACTGCTATCTTGGAAATGTAATTTTTTTACAGTGAAAATGTGCTCCATGGGCTATTGAACAAAAATCTAGCTTATTACACAAGGTTTACTTCACGACATGTTTGGATTACAGAAGGGCACTTTAAAGGGCTGTCTTCTCTTACTGCATGGTCACATGACTGATTTTGACGCTGTTTTCAGAGCGGTTTTTGGAGCGTTTCCATTTGAAAAACAGCATCAAAAAAGCCTCCAAAACGCCCTCAGTCATTTTCATTGATTCCAATGTAAAATAGCGTTGTAGTTCACACACGACAAGGTTTTTACACGTGTTTTAGGCACTTTTTTGGAAGTGGTTTTGGGCACTGAAAAAACAGCATTATGTCAATTCTAGAAGCATTTTCATCACTGAAAATCTCTATAAGAATCAATGAAAAGCTTCAAAACCTTGTCCAAAACCTCGGCGCGTTTTTAACATGTTTTTGGAGTGTTTTTTAATACGGTCTTTACCCTGGATATTAATTTTATTGGGTGTAAACAGTGTTGAAAACCTCATCCTAAACTTCGCCCAAAACCTCATTCAAAAACACACAGAGAAACGAGTCTAAAACCTTTACTGAAGAAGCATGTTTCAGGCGAGGTTTTGATGCTGTTTTGGGCGCTGAAAAATCAGCATCCAAACAGCATCCAAATAAGCCTTGTGAACGTACCTTTACTGTTGAATTTATTATCTTTTCAGAGCCACTTCATTTATATGCACAAGCAACAAAGGAGATGGAAAGCATGTAGGTAAGTCTGAATTATGGATATATTTGTTTGCTGATAAAATGGCCATGCTTGTAGGAACAGCAGATCCTGATAAAGGTAAAATTGTTAAAATCCTAGAAATATACAAAAATTGAATTGGTCAAATCTTTTACCTCAGATTAACACTACAATTATAATAAGGTTTAGTTAGTCATTCTGAAAATATACCTGCAAATTAAATATATACTTTACTTTTATAGTGTTATTATTACAAGCAAATGTAGTTCTTAAACATGTAATATTAATTTAACAAGAACTTGACTAGGACTCTGAGACCACTTTGTTATCTGGAACCATAATCCTTTTGTTCATAGAGTTGATAATATTTACGATTGCATACTGAAGTAGATGTACGTTTGGAAAAAAAAGTTGCCCAAACATCAGCATATCCATAGTACTTCACTTTATTCAAAAGAGTAGCACATAATACATAGAATCACTGCAACTTTTTTGTTGTAGAGTGTAATGACACAGGCAGTGGATCCTTGTAACGGTCGGAGGTAGTGGATCCTATGGACCACCGCAAGCGATGGTGTAAGCCACGCCAGGGAGCGGAATCTAAGTAGGTCCTGGTTTTCACCAGAGCCCGCCGCAAAGCGGGATGGACTTGCTGCGGCGGGAGTCTACCAGGTCGCCACCCCTGACGTGACTTGCTTGCGGAGGCAGCCGAGGTGTAGCGAATCGTCAGGCAGGCTCGTGGTTGGGGAGAGGCAGAAGTTCAGGACAGGCGGCTAGATTTGTGGTCGAGGACAGGCAGAAGGAATGGTGCACGGTAATCAGAACAAGGCAAACAGGAACGCTTTCTCTAAAGGCTATACGCACTAAAGATCCGGCAGGGTAACCAGGAAGAGGCCGGCTTTAAATAGGAGCAGTGTCCGGTAATGGCCAATTACCGGTGCACTGTCCTTTTAAATTTCACACTGCCGGCGCGCGCGCCCTAGGGAGCGGGGCCGTGCATGCAGCGGGACAGAGACAGACGGAGCAGGAGCGGGGCCGGGTAAGTGGACTTGGACACCGGCAGGGGGGCGAATGGACCCCCGACCCAACGTGAGGGACGGGGCGCCGCTCGGCATCGGGGCACGGATGCGCCCGGGAGGAGGGTCGCAGGGGCATCCGTGACAATCCTCTGGACCACCGCAAGCGGTGGTAGCGGTCACGCCAGGGAGCGTGGTCTAAGTAGGTCCCGGATTTCACCAGAGCCCGCCGCAAGGCAGGATAGGCTTGCTGCGGTGGGAGTCCTACTAGGTCGCTACTCCTAGCGCGACTAGCCTGCGGTGGCAGCCGGGGCGCAGCGAGGTACCAAATCGTAAGACGAACTCATAGTCAAAGTCAGGCCAACAGGTCAGGGCAGACGGCGTAGATTCGTGTCATGAACGTAGCAAGAGGTCAAGAAACATGTACTAGACAGGAGCGCACTTGGAACACGTTCTCAAAAGGCTAATGGCATTGAAGATCCGGCGAGGACACTCCGGAAGTGTACACCTTATGTACACCAATTGCGGGCGCGCTGGCCCTTTAAATTTAAGAGAGCCAGCGCGCGCGCTCCCTACGGAGCGGGGACGCGCGCACCGACCGGCAGAGAAGACACGGGGAAGCAGAAGCACGATCGGGTAAGTTAGGCTGCATAGGCTGCACTCGTAACATAGAGCATCCACTCTCAAGTGTATAAAAGATTATAGCTAGAGATGGGCGAATTTCCCGAAATTCGTTTCGTTCACTTCGCCGAATTTCTCGGCCAAAAATTATTTCGTTCCGAATTACTTCGGCACGAATCACGTTAAAAAACAGCTATTTCCAGGCTGCACAGAGCCTGAGGGTGCTGTAGAAACATTGTGCCATGCTTAAATATGCAGAGGGAGCTTGGTTTGGTTTCATACAATGTTGTGTTTTAGTATGGACACGCACATGACTGCCGCCGCTCTTAGAATCGCTTCACTATAAAATTCCCTGGGCACTTAAGAGGGCAAAACTGCCCAAAAAAACGGGAAGGGGGAAATGTTGCCCGATAAAGTCATGCCAAAAGAAAGCTGGGAAAAAAACAAGCTGAGAGCTCAGGTGGCAACATTAGTGACAGAGTGTGGGCGGTGACGGCGGCAGCCACAGCAGCATGAGGTCAGACAGTGGCACAATGACAATTCTGGAGGTGGCAAAAAACAGGATAGGCCACAGAGTGGCACAATGACACAGTGTGGAGGTCAAGCAGCAGCAGCATGAGGTCAGACAGTGGCACAATGACAGAGTGTGTAGGTCACGGCATCAGCCACAGCAGCAGCATGAGGTCAGACAGTGGCAGAATGACAGAGTGTGTAGGTCACTGCAGCAGCAAAAGCAGCAGCATGAGGGCAGACAGTGGCATAATGACACAGTTGTTTGGTCACGGCAGCAGCCACAGCAGCAGCATGAGGTCAGACAGTGGCACAATGACACAGTGTAAAGGGCACGGCAGCAGCCACAGCAGCAGCATGAGGTCGGACAGTGGCACAATGAATTGTGGAAGTTGCAAAAACAGGAGTAGGCCAAAGAGTGGGACAATGACACAGTGTGTAGGTCACGGCAGCAGCCAAAGCAGCGCATGAGGTCAGACAGTGGCACAATGACCCTTCTGGAGGTGGCAAAAAAAAGGAGTAGGCCACAGAGTAGGACAATGACACAGTGTGGAGGTCACGGCAGCAGCCACAGCAGCAGCATGAGGTAGACAGTGGCACAAAAGACACAGTGTGTAGGTCACGGCAGCAGCCAGCAGCAGCATGAGGTCAGACAGTGGCACAATGACACAGTGTGTAGGTCACGGCAGCATACAGCAGCAGCATGAGGTCAGGCTGGCCAATGCATTCTGGAGGTGGCAAAAAACAGGAGTAGGCACAGGTGGGACAATGACACAGTGTGGAGGTCACGGCGCAGCACAGCAGCGAGGGTCAGACAGTGGCCAATGACAGGTGTGGGGACAGCAGCAGATGGGTCAGGCAGTGGCACAATGACATTTGGAGGTGGCAAAAACAGGAGTAGGCCACAGAGTGGGACAATGACACAGTGTGTAGGTGACGGCAGCAGCCACAGCAGCAGCATGAGGTCAGACAGTGGCACAATGACAGAGTGTGGAGGTCACGGCAGAGCCACAGAACAGCCCGCGATGAGGTCAGACAGTGGCACAATGAAACAGTGTGGAGGTCATGGCAGCAGCCACAGCGCAGCTGAGGTAGGCAGTGGCACAATGACGTTCTGGAGGTAGCAAAAACAGGAGTAGGCCACAAAGTGGGACAATGACACAGTGTGGAGGTCACAGCAGCAGCCACAGCAGCAGCATGAGGTCAGACAGTGGCACAATGACAGTGTGGAGGTGTCAAAACAGGAGTAGGCCACAGAGTGGGACAATAACACAGTGTGTAGGTCACGGCAGCAGCCACAGCAGCAGCATGAGGTCAGACAGTGGCACAATGACACAGTGTCTAGGTCACGGCAGCAGCCACAGCCCGCAGCATGAGGTCAGACGTGGCACACTGACAGAGTGTGGAGGTCATGGCAGCAGCCACAGCAGCAGCATGAGGTCAAGCATTTGGCACAATGACATTCTGGGGTGGCAAAAAAAAGGAAAGAGTCCCCAGAGTGGGACAATGACACAGTGTGGAGGTCACGGGAGCAGCACAGCAGAAGCATGAGGTCAGGCAGTGGCACAATGACATTCTGGAGGTGGCAAAAACAGGAGTCGGCCACAGAGTGGGACAGTGACACAGTATGGAGGTCACCGCAGCAGCCACAGCAGCAGCATGAGGTCGGACAGTGGCACAATGACACAGTGTGTAGGTCACGGCAGCAGCAGCATGATGTAAGACATTGGCTCAATGACATTCTGGAGGTGGAAAAACAGTAGTAGGCCACAGAGTGGCACAATGACAGAGTGTTGAGGTCGGCACAATGACATTCTGGAGGTGGCAAAAAACAGGAATAGGCCCCCGAGTGGCACAATGACACTGTGTCTGGACACGGCAGCAGCACAGCAGCAGCATTGAGGTCAGAAAGTGGCACAATCACATTCTGGAGGTGCAAAAACTGGAGTAGGCACAGGTGGCACAATGCAGAGAGTGGAGGTGAGGCGCAGGAGCAACAGCATGAGGTCAGAGAGTGGCACAATGACACAGTGTGGGGTCACGGCAAGCAGCCACGCAGCAGCATGAGGTCAGACAATGACCCGAGTGTGGAGGTGGGTGGCAATACCGTCCCGGTAAGTGGTTGGTGACAGAT
>JAODAL010020408.1:0-69511 GCA_025379985.1 Phyllomedusa bahiana | reverse complement strand
CTCCCCCGAACCTCTCCGCCTGCCCTGCCCTTTATCGCCTGTCCACGACCAAAACCATTCCCGCCCTCCCCTGACCATACTGCCTGCCTACCACTACGATTCTTGGATTACGTTTTTGTACCTCGCTGCAACTCGGCTGCCGCCGCAGGCAAGTCACGTCAGGGGGGACGACCTGGTAGCCTCAAGCCGCAGCAAGTCCATCCCGCTTTGCGGCGGGCTCTGGTGAAAACCGGGGGCTACTTAGATTCCGTTCCCTGGCGTGGCTTAGCTATCATCGCCTGAGGTGGTCAGCGAATCCACTACCAGTCCTTTTACAGGTCAGTCTGGACAATCTCTTTGTCAGCATGACCATTCTTGATATATTTTTACCGGAACAAGTGTTAGGCACTCTGCGGCAGCAGGTCCTAGCAGTGATGGAGGAGGAGGATGAGGAGACAGACGCAGAGACTTACTCATTGGAAATTAGAAGGCCCGACTGTTTTGCAATTGTATTGGTCTTCTTTAGGCGGTGGTTCAAGGTCGAGGAGGGGTGCAGGATGGCAGTTCAGCTCACAGAGTACAGCGCATGAGACTAGCCAGGGCTCTGGTCACAGTCAGGATGAGGAAGTGGAGCAGGATGAGGAGGCAGGGGTGGACACCATAGATGCTGATTACCCTTCAGAGGTAAGAGGTTGACATGGATTACAGGAAGAGGAGGAGGAGGAAGAGGAGGAAGATCCCGTTAGTGCCCCTCGACCCCGAGGCTTGGGAGATCCCAGCAGCATCTCACACATGAGTGCTAGGATGCTATATTATCTGCAACATGATCCATGCATCAAGGCAATAAAAATGAACAGTGATTACTGGGTGGCCACCCTCCTTGATCCACGTTGCTAGACAAAAGTTAGCAATTTCTTTCCACCAACAGAAATTGACAGTAGAATGCAGGATTTTGAGACAGCACTCATTGACCAACTCGAGACATCTTTTGCATCTTCACATTCTAATGTCTTGGTGGAATAACATCAGCAACACAGTAGAATGGCAAATAGCCGCTGCAGCAGCAGGCAGTGTCGCAGAACTCTACTGGGTGTCATTTGGCAATAAATTTTTACCACACACCAATGCCTGCAAGGCAGCATAGCATTAAGACACAAAGAGACCGTCTTAAGACCATGGTCCATGACTACCTGCGGCTTATCATCAATGTTTTTGGACTTAGTGTGGACCAATTCAACTTCTGGGTGTCCAAACTGGATGAATGGCCTGAGCTTGCTTGACATGCCATAGAAGTTTTATGCTGCCCAGCAGCCAGCTTTATCTTGGAACGCGCATTCAGCACAGCTGGCGGGGTGATAACTGATAAAAGTATCCGTCTTTCCCCTGGCAATGTGGATCATTTGGGGCCCCCACCCATTACTAGTTCCTATTTTTTAACATATCAGTGCGCCTCTTTTTGATTAGGGCCTCTGACAGGAGTACTGCCCGTACTGCCCTTTTGGCACCCCTGCCAGTTACCACGTGCCATTTCCAATACCGGTATCTTCTTATGTGTTAAAGGGGCTTTTGTGCCCCCTCAGGATGCAGGGCCTCGTAGTGGCTGCCACATATATCACATGTACAAAGCTCTTGGGCTCTGGCGCAAAAAGTTAAATAGGGCCCCTGCCAGTTACCATGTGCCATTTCCAATACCAGTGTCTTCTTATGTGTCAAAGGGGCATTGAAAGGAATGAAACTCTCATTAATATTTATTTCTGTTGATGACGGCGACATGGTTCGAATAACCTTAGCCATATTTTTACATTTTACGTACATGTAGTTGTGTTCTTGTGAACACTTTGGTTGTCTCTTAAGTATCTTATATTCTGAAATACCAGCAGCAGAAGCTTTAGAAAGTCAATATCTCCTCAGGGGGAAGTGACATGACAGTGCTGATATGATATAGTTATTCAATGTATGTGGAATAGAAACAATAAGAACAGTAAAATGTTTGAAAAAACAAATGTCTGAAGTCATTTGAAGAGAAATACCCTGAAGAACCTCAGACAGTCCCTTTTATCTTTATCTGTTTCTAGCGCTAATAAAAAGTGTATGTCTAAGGGCATGTTCATGTACTTTTTTTGCAGTATGTGCTTTGCCTGAACTTATTTATTAGTTTGTATCAATTTTGGAATCTGTTTACCAATTACTAAAATGAAAAAGATACAAAAAAACTTATCAAGCTGCTGTACCATAATAGATACTTCCTTATAATGGTGGCACTGTTAAATGATGGACACCAAAGGTGCCTCATGGACCACATTGACTACAGTGGAGTCTGTCATTTGAGCAAAAAAAAATAGTACTGCATGCTTTGCTATATTTTCAGTCATTGTTTCCCAAATCAGCAGTGGAGGCTCTGATTAGAACATCTGGCTTAGATGTGAGCTTAACAGTATAATGTGTGAAATCATGTCATCACTTAAAGGGGTTTTATCACCAAGTAAAATTGATGTGGGAAGCTTGAAAATTAAATAAGAAACATTTTCACCATTCATCATTATTAAAAATTTGGTGCCATGTTTGTTTTAGCTTCACCTTTGTGATCCATAGTGTACAGCTCGTCTTTAGGGGATGCGACCAATGATGAAAGCTGTTCCGTCCTGGCCGCACATGCTCAAACATTACTTCTCATGAAGCTACTGTCATTCTCTTCCCTGCTTAGTAATCACATACACTCACTGCTGAGCGCGTGTTTAACCCCAGGTACTGTCATTCCACTCTTGTCCTATGTACTCTTTAGTAATTATTTAAACAGTGCAAATAAATAAAAAGAAAAAAGTTACCTAAATAAGGTATGTGCGCTTTTGGTTTAAACTTCCTGCAGAAGTGCTAACCACTCAGCTACATTGTAGCTACCTACAGCTCTTTACATAAGAAGATCTTTGTTTGACTAGAGTGATCACACTGTGAGGAAAGGCATGGTGATGTCAGCCTGCTGGGTCACATGATATGCAGTTCAAACAAATCATACATGCCCCCTTTTGAACACACTGAAAGCTGAAACAGGACAAACCAGGCATGAAATGCCTTCATGGTAAAACCCCTTTGAAAACATAGAAAGGGGGAGGGGAGGAATATGAGTATAGTATATGGTAATAGAAGACTGTTAGATTCATAATAGGAGAGAAGAAAGGTATGTACCAAAGTAGGAAGGGATAAGAAAGTAGTACTGTACAGAATGAAGTTACAGGTAATAAGTTTGAAAATGAAAAGAGGTATGAATATGCTGGGAAAAGGTATGAAATAAGGAAAGAAGGTAAAGGGTTGGAGGGAGGTAAATGATGATGGTTGATGATAAGTGTGGGTAGGAGGGACAAGAGAGGCTGAGAGAAGAACGGGGTATAAGGGAGGTGACAAAATAAGATCAAAGATCGTAGGCAATATCTACCATTCCTCCCAACAGCAACCTTATAACCTGGGATGTATGCAGTTTGTATATGTACATCCACCATGAAGCTGGTCTACATGCCATGGGCACATTCCTCTAAACTAACAACTCTAACGAGAAGGCATGTTGCCTAAATCTCTTGAAACTAGTACAAAAAAAAATGTACCTCTTTGGTGATCAGTATTATTTAGTTATGTGGTATTGCTATGGAGGCAATTGAGACACCCCTTTATGCAAATATCTTTATGAACTATGATCATCAACACAAAATTAGCCCAGAAGCCAAAAAAATCACAATCAAAAAATCATAGATAAAGGCTGTAAGTCTGTGAGGACTCTATCTGTTGGCGAAGCTCTGAGTCTCTTTAAAAAAAAATGAATGTCAATTCTGGTGTTTAGAGCGATAAGGTCATACAGAGTTGTTGGAAGATCAAGTCCAGCTAGCTTGTCCTTGATTCACCAGCTAGACTTTACCAGAAGGCCACTACTAGGGCCTCATTGTTGCAGGTTAGCTCAGCGGCCAGACTGTGAAACTGAATGGCGTACTGCCCCACCTGTGGAATTGCCTTGTCTGAAGTGGAGCAGAAAAGATGCAGCAGAGGATTAGAGCCCAGGCAGAGCCGCAGTCAGATCAAAAGTAAAGAGGTCAGGGCAGGCAGCAGGCAAACCAAGTCAGAGGTCCATAAGCTGAGGTCAAACCAGGAAATCACAGAACACAGATATGAGGCAAACACAGGCAAAGGAACACCAATAATCTAGCAGTGAGTGCAGGAAGGAAGTCCCTAACAAAGCCCCCGGTGGCAGGTTATAGGAGGTCAGCAGCGTACTGGCCCTTTTAATCGTTTGATAATATTTTATGTCAATTTTGAGGCATCGTACTGATAACACCTTATGTCATATGTAACTTAGAGCTGCTGTAATGATAAAATCCTCTATTCCAAAGCCAATGGTTTAGATTAGGGGTGTCAAACTGAAATGCACAGCGGGCCAGAATTAAAAACATGGACAAAGTTGCGGGCAAACCTTGATATTAAAAATTGTCAAACGCAGTCAATCTCAGTTGGAATTGGTGAGCTTTGTATCTTACATTTTTAAATGTCTGTGACTTATACCTGGTATATGTAAATATTGTCTTAAAACCTCCATACCCTACCCTTGATGAAACTGTAATTTACAGCAATATGCGTAGGGTTTTGCTCTCTACACGGCTGGTTACACATATAGTGCGACATATCCCATTAGGATTTTTTGGGTGTATTTTGCGCAAAAAAAAAAAAACGTTGACACCCTATTCTCTATATAAATGAACTGTAATATACCAAAACCAAGCGCATTATAAGCCAGGCACGACACATTTGAATGTGCCTAAAATAGACGCATCAAATATGCTAGCAATGATATGCTATGTGCCTACATTATACTATGCTTCTAGATTAGGCGCATCAATTATACTAAGCAAGGCATACCACACACCATATTTTTGACAGATTCATTCAATCATTCATTCATTCATTCAGGCGCACTATGCACACATTTAATTCGCCTTACAACTGGCTCGGAGGTGCCTCTTTTCTGACGTCACCCATTGTTTTTTTCTTATTTGACTTTTTTATGATGTATTGACTGGATATTTGTTCATTTCTTTTCATAATTGCTCCATTTTTTTGCATTGGACACTTTTGTTGATTATTTCTGAACAATTTCATATTTATATCTTTTCTGTACCACTGTAATTTCCTCGTAATAAAGTGGCTTAAGGATAACCAAGTCAATGTTTTGGAGTGATCATCACAAAGCCCTGATCTCAGTCCTATTGAAAATTTATGGGCAAAGCTGAAAAGGCAGGTGTGAGCAAGCCGATCTACTAACATGGCTCAGTTACACCAGTTCTGTCAGGTGGAATGGGCCAAAATTCCTACCAACTATTGTGAGAAGCTTGTGGAAGGATAAGCAAAATGTTTGAACCAAGTCATACAGTTTAAGGGCAATGCTACCTAATACTAATGAAATATATGGAAACTTTTGACTTTGCAAAAAGTAATAAAAATGCATTAAAATATTCTCTCTCATTATTCTGGCATTTGGCAAATATAAATAATTTTGGTAATCCTAATTGACCTAAAACGGGTAAGGTTTATTCTGATTTCGTGTCAGATAGTGAGAAAAACTTACATATGTGTCTTTTTATACAGAGGGTGTACACTTCTGGGTTCAACTGTAAGGGCATGTTCACACGGCGTCTTGCATCCGTGTGAACATCCGCTTTTCAGATGAGTCTCTGGGACCGACAGAATGGACCCAGAGAAACATCTAACAATTAGCAGTGAGTTTATCACTGCCCGCAATGAGGAACACGCAGCAGCATTCACATGAGAGATCATGTTTGACATGCAATTCTTTGAAAGATGGACCTGACAGGCTCAATGCAAACACACAGTGGTGATCTCTCATGTGAACGCCGCTGCGTGTTCCTCATTGCCGGCAGTGATAAAGTCACTGCTAATTGTTAGCTGCATCTCTGGGTCCATTCTTTCGGTCCCAGAGACGCATCTAAAAAGCGGATGTTCACACGGATGCAAGACGCCGTGTGAACATGCCTTAAATGTTTGCAATGTACTAGGACAATGTAAATAAATCATCCAAAGAAAAACTGAATTCCCTATTTATCTGGCAGGGTTGCCCACCATATAGAGGCTAACCCTAGTCTTATAATAAAACCTGCTGTTTCAGTATCTCATATCCCGTCGTGTTTCCCCACTGTAATGAAATGTGGTTCATTAGGGGACTCTAAATACTCTGGAAATAAATGTATTGGTATAATGCTAAGGTATAGTCACTTAAAAAGCAAGAAGACGAAGTCTGATAGTACAGCCAGAAGCAGATATAGTCTCAGTCTGAAAAATATATAAGTTACAGACTGTTTAACCACTATGTCTACACTGCATAGCTTTATGATCCTATTTTTGGCGCTTTTAGTTTTTTAAAAGCAGCAAAAATACAATTGTTCGTGCGGCCCCATAGACTAGAATAGCCGAGCTGTATGGGTAGCGTAACAAAAACGAGAAGCGGCATGTTTTTTGCACAAAACGTGACAAAAACCAAGATCCTGCATCGGAAAAAAAACAACCGCTTTAAACCGTTTTTTGTCCGATGCAGTGTAGACATAGCCTAACTGTGGCAGAGTTTTTGTTTATATTGCAGCACCATTTTCTGTGGCACTTTTAGGCATGTGAGGTCTAGCAGAGACATAGCAGAGTCCAATAGCAGAAGCAGCACAGATGCATTTGAATGGACAGGCTCTGGTAATCTGTTTAGGCTTCTACCCCAAGGGCCCTTTTTCTTTGAAGCAGCAAGGCCAAATGGTCAATATAAAATGTGGATTCTGTGCATATTCCAGAAAGAGACTCACTCAGGATTTAAAATATATACCCTGGTCTTGAGGGTTCAAGATGCAGGCTAGGTCCAGGGATTCAGGATACTGGACAGGGGTGAACAGCAGAACCAAGTCTGTAGCAAGCGGCAAAGTTTCAACAGGCTTATCTTTAAGGAACACAAACACAGGGTCAGATCCGGGGCCATCACCTTTGGGATTAGGGGAATATGGGCATCTGAAAAGAAAAAAAGAAGAGAAAATGAAGCACTTTCTTGTGTAGTACTAAAAACAATAACCAATAATATGCAACTAGTGAATTACTCTCACCTTAAGTTGTTGTGCAATGAAGGCACAACACTCCAAATCGCATCCTTATGAAAACACAGCGTCTTCAAATAGGCAAACCGGATCCAAAGATGTAGTTGAAGATGTTAAAGTTGTGGGAACAGGAATGTTGTACACAACAAAGTTGGGTTCAAAGCAAATCTACTAAGAAGAAAACTAAGTGAACCAAAGTTCTGAAGTTGGGTCTTAGCAGGCTCATCTTCAGAGCTCCAAGTAAGTCACACAGGATCCAACCTTAGGTCTACAACAAAAGCAAACACATTCAGGATGCATGTTTAGATTTACAGGTTAAGGGTTGTTTACACTGAGTTTTGATTCCATATTACAAGCGCTTTGTAGATCCGCTTGGGTCCGTCTTGCAAAGAATTGACATGCAATTGTTTGCACGATGGACCCGAGCTGCACTTTTGAAACACGCAGCGGCGATCTCTCATGTGAACGCCGCTGCGTGTTCGTCATAGCAAGCAGTGATAAAGTCACTGCTAATTGTTTAGATCCGTCTCTGGATCTGTCCTGTCGGTCCTCAAGACGGATCTACAAAGCGCTTGTAACACGGAGTGAAAACTCTGTGTGAACAAGCCCTTAGTGTCCCAAGCAGGGGCGTAGCTACAGGGGGTGCAGCGGTAGCTGTTGCTACTGGGCCCTGCAGCCTGAGGGGGCCCAAAAGCCCTTCTTCCACATAAGAAAACATCAGTATTGTAAATGGTGCATGGTATCTGGGGGCCCAATTTCACTTTTTGCACTAGGGCCCAAGAGCTTGAAGCTATGCCTCTGGTCCCAAGGGCCTCTTTCATGCAAAAGCACAAAAGATCTGGTTCAGAATTTAGAGGATTTCCTAGACTCCTTTCTTTAGTATCATTAAGTACTTGGGTTCAGGAATGGGGTGGAAAGCAAAGCTGTTTCCATGGAAGGAAAACACACACTATGAAGATGACCAGGCAATCCAGTGATTTTAAGAGGAATCTCAGCAGGCTCATCTTCGGGATTCTGGGAAAGTCACAGATTTCAGGGGACACGATATCCCCCCCAAGTCCCAGGATACATAAAACAAGTAGATTCAGGATAAAGGTTACAGTTTTAGATTACAGGTCCAAACTCCAAAGCTACCTTCTCTGGAAAGGCAAACCCAAAATGTCAGGTTGGAGGACCAACATAGAGTTAAGGTTCCCCAGGACTTCTTTCCTTAACACCAATAATTCAAGGGTACAGAATCAGGTATTAACAAGGTGGGTTCAGAGTTCAGGAATCATTTCATGTCTAGTTGTGGGTCCAAAAGGAAGCAGGATTTATTCCCTAGATACAGGCCTAGATAGAATCAGAGCTCAGCAGACAAAGTTCAGAGATATAGTCAATAGCTATTGCTAAATAATATCATTGTGCTACTATAATAGCAACCACACTGCAAACTAAATCTGAAACTCCTATTACAAATTGTTGATATATTTATTCAAGGCTGATGTAGCAGTAAAATTAGCTTTAAAAATGTAAGCAAGATCCAGTATGAACAAAATCCAAAGGGCTGAATGTTTGTAGAGGAGAGAAGGCACCTCTCTCAATCCTTGTACATGCTAGCCTATACCTGTATGTGATGTCACTAGGTAAAGGTAAGGTAGCAGCTGATGACCATATTTAAATGTGCTCTTGACAGTGCTGTTTTCTTCATCTGGGATTAAAATCCAATGAAATAGTGCTGTCTTTATACTATTCCACAAATCAGCATGGCTTTAGAGAACTCTGCATTGCTATTCAAAGTATAAAACTCAGTCAATTTACTGGTTTATTTCTAAACTGAAGTACAGAATCAATGCAGAACTATTCCAGTACAGGCATATTTAAAATACTTTATTCTTTAGTACTACTACTAAAATGTTAATAAAAATATTTTATTCAATAAACTTAAAAACCTCAAGTTATTAAAACATTCATATAAAAAGCAACATAAATTCAATGCTTACATGTTATCATATCCATCTCAAAAGGAAGGGAAAAGTTTTACCATCAACTAAATTGAAAAGCGAACAGCTCAATATCCCAATAAATGCCAGCTGCAAACAATGTATTTTAGTTAAAAATACCTTTTGTCTAGACATTTTGCTTATAAAACCCATTTCCTTAATCCATGGGAAACTGTTTAAAAAAATTTCAACTTCCTGTATCACACCTTGATGTACTCACAAAAGAGAAGGTGTACATAGAAAAACCTTTTATTTTAGAAATTGTTATTTTTTAGATAGAGGTCTCTTGATGCAGCCTATATAAGCTACCACAAGGACAAGGAAAAACATAGATCACCATCATTATGTAGCATGATAACATTTGTTATATGTAAACATTGAGTTCCTTCCAAGGTAATTTTTTATTTTTTTTTACAAAAACAAAAATAGAATTTAGTATGCAGAACAAAAAAAACGGTTCTATAAGTTTAACAATCAATAATGCTTATACCTTTCAATGAATTATTCAGGGGCATAACTACCGGGGTAGCTGATGCAACAGCTGCTACAGGGCGCGCATTCTAGGGGGCATCGGCTGGGCTCCTTAAAGATGCAGGCCTTGTAGCAGGTGCTACTATGTCTGCTACTCCAGTAGTTACGCCCCTGGGCCCGGACGGCAATGAACGTAACTATTGTTCACTGCTGGTGGTCCCTGTGATCAGGGGGCCGGTGTACTTTGCCTCTGAATGCCCAGGCCCTCTGTCCTGAGCGTTCAGAGGCAGGACTGCCCGGTTTTAGCAGAGCAGAGCACCACCGACACCGGCATACAGTGTTCACGTGTGCGGCGCGATGATGTCATATCATTGTATCGGGCTCAGAGGCTGGCCGGGCCCTCATCACGTTAGGGGAGCCTGAAAAGAGTTAAGTTCTTTCTTATTTTTTTTTAACACTAATGGACCCTACCCTAAGCCTGCCTACCTATTTGGGGCTCCTACAGCCTACACCTAAGCCTGCCTACCTATATGGGGCCCCTACAGCTAAGCCTGCCTACCCCTAAACCTGCCTACCTATATGAGGCCCCCTATAGCCTTCCCCTAAGCCTACCTATGTGGGGTCTCTAAAGCCTACTTAAAGTCTGCCTACCTATGTGGGGGCCCTCTATAGCTTATATACCTACCTATGTGAGCCCCCTATAGCCTATATATCTACCTACCTATGTGGGGCCCACCTATAGTCTATTTAACTACCTACCTATGTGGGCCCACCTTTAGCCTAGCTACCAATGTGGGCCTCAACTATAGCTTATCTACCTATGTGGGGCCCACCTACAACCAAACTACCTACCTATGTGGGCGCCACCTATAGCCTAACTACCTATCTATATGGGCCTCACCTATAGCCTGCCTACATACCAATGTGGGACCCACTTATGGCCTACCAGTGGCCCACCTACTACCTATCTAGCTGCCTGGAGCCCAGCAACAGTCTACCTATCTACATGGGGACTGCCTACCTAACTGGGGTAGCTGTAACTCAATCTCCAGGGGGTGAATCCTCTGTTCCTCTCCTCTAGGAGACTGTGCCTCTAAGCTATGTCCTGTACCTGCTCTCCCACCCCTGGGAAGTTTTTACAGAGGTGGGGGACAGTGAGGGAGATGCTGCAAAAGTAAGGATTCTAAAATATTTATGTCCAAATCTGCAAGGATGAGTGGCGGCCGAAAGAAGTCATCAGCAGTCAGGGGACACGACCAGATGCAGAACTGTCACAATGCACGGAGGAGAGGATAGTGGATCCACTGGTCACCACGTGGAGTTGGCGAAGCCCACGCCGAGGAGCGGAGTCTAAAGGGCCCCTTGTCTTCTTATCTGATAATATTTTTATTGGGCTTCAGAAAATCAACCAAGACAACACAATAAACAAGAGTGTACAAATATATCTCACATCAATTACAGATATATTAGAGTTCACATGAAAGTACTGAGATGTAACAATAAGACATTCGCACTTTAGATACATGTTTAAGCATATCTACCCCTTCTCCTATTTCTATATTTCCTTCCATAACATAACCAAAAACAAAGATAAAGATATGCGACCCAGTTGTTAAACGCATGGATTTTGTAAAGACTAGGGTCTCCAACTTTGTCATCCCCACAGTTTGCAAGAGTACAGACTATACATGTATGAAGACCTTTTTGCGTGTTTTGCAATGCTACTTTAGCAATAATGTAACTTATTACCTTTTTCCGTGCTATTGAAGGCATATTTTCATTAGACATCACAAAAAATAAATTTTTGCCATGGGTCGCAACATTGTATTAACCAAATAGCTGTTCACTTGCATGGGCATCCAGGATCAGCTGCGGACAAGAGGCACTCCGGACCCCCAGGACCCTCCACCCCTTACATAGGGGCGTTGCCCACCAAGACATGTTCCAGGTACCATGGAGATAGTGCAAAGCACTCCCTGATCGCTTGTTGGACTCTCTGAGGTAGGATGGCAATGAAACTCTCCCATGTCTCGAAGAATCTACCCGTGTGTGTTTCTTTTTTTGTCGACGCCTCCACCCAGTCCATTTTCATAATAAGCAAAAGTTTTTCTAGAAATAGTTTGAAGGAGGGAGGGGCCGGGTTTATCCATGTTAGTAGGAAAGCCTTTACTCCTGCTTGTGATACTATGTGTAGTAATTTTCTGCCGCCCTGTGTGCATGGGGCCTCATCAGCCGCAATATGACCAAATATTGCCCAAGAGGCATTAAAAGGGACATAATTTGTTAAGTGCTCCCTTGTGAAGGTGGCTACCCGCCTCCAAAAGTTCTGGATACTCGGACACCCCCCACAGGCAGTGGAACAAATCTGCCCCTGCCGCCCCACACTTGATCAATTTTCCCCTTCATATATGCCCATTCTATATCCTCTTATGGGTGTAATATAGGCTTTGTGGTATAACTGTAGGGTCATTTCCAAGTATCTACTTGGTGGCAAAAATTTCCTACTATTAATGAAGGCAGATAATAAGGTAGGTACATCTAGATCAGGGTCATTTTGTTCCCATTTAGCAATGGCCATATTCGAGGTGCTAAAGTCAAGTGGGGTGTGAACAAAATTATACTGGTACTAGGTAAAACCCCTATTGGAGGTACTATAAGTCATTTTTTTCAAAATCTCAGGATTTCAGTCATTATCTCCAAGTGACGTCATGATTTGGGATATATAACTTTTAGCACTCAGGTACGGGAAGAAAGAGGTGTTCGCTTCTGGGTATTTTGCCCTAAGTGTTTCTAATGGGATCATTTTCCTAGCTTTGGTATCCACCAGATGATAAATATTTTGGATTCCAGCTCTCCTCCAAAGTTTGAAGTCCCTATGTGGGTAACCATTTTGAAAGTCTGGATTTGCTACAAGTGTTAAGAATAGGGAAATCCTTGGGCTCGTGCCCTTTTCCTGTCGTATCTTTTGCCAGGCTTTCCAGGTGGAAAGCAAAAGAGGGTTTGATTTATGGGATGCTAATAGGCTTGTGTATGGCATGTTTAGAAAGTTGGGCAGGGAGATGGACCTGCAGATAGCTGGTCTTGTGCCGCGTGATTTAAAAAGGAAGTATCCGGCAACCAGTCGGCTACGTGTCGCATTAATGCAGCCAGATTAAAGGATCGTATATCCGGAAGGTTCATACCTCTGTTATACTTGGGTTGTTGAAGAACAACCAATGGAATCCGAGGCCTCTTCCTGTTCCATATGAACTTACGGACTAGGCCATGGATGATTTTTACATCTTTAAGTTTGAGGTATAATGGAAGGGCGTGTAAGATATATAGGAGTTTCGGAAACTAAGCCAATTTATACAAATTTCCTCTCCCTACATATGATAAAGGCAGGGATCTCCAGGTTTTAAGCACCATCTCCAAAGATTCTATATATGACGTTATATCTGTAAAGTTGGGCTAGGTTTTTAGTGATTTTTACTCCCAGATAGTCTATAGATATAGTACACCATTTGAACGGGAAGTGGGGGGCCCAGGTTGGTTGAGAAGGTCCTCTCAGCATTAATGCCTGTGTTTTATCTAAATTGAGCGAGTATCCCGCTAAGGTTCCCACCTCCGTTAGGATTTGTATAATAGCCGACAAAGAGGAGTGAGGGTTTTGGACAATCAATAGAACATCATCCGCGAATGCCGCGAGGTCCAGCACATCCGGGACTCTCGGGGCATTCGCAAAGGATCGCGGGGGAAGTAGACGGTATAAGAGCGGGTCCAGTGCCAAATTGAATAAAAGGGGTGAGAGGGGGCATCCCTGTCTTGTTCCCCGGAATATATCAATCTCTTGAGTTGTCTTTCCATTGACTATGAGGGAGCTATGAGACCCCTCCTGAATGTAATTCAGGAAGGACAAAAAGATGTTCCCAAAACCCCTGTTTTCCAGTGTATTTGATAGAAAAGGCCATGATACCGTATAGAACGCCTTTTCAGCGTCGAGACTAAGTAGCATTATAGTTCCCGAGGATAATGCCTGAGCTTCCACTGTGGCAGCTATGGCTGTTCTTACATTTTTTGTGGCTTGCCTACCCCTTATGAATCCTCGTTTGGCAGGGTGGATAACAGAGGGGAGGAAAGATTGCATACGGGACGCTAGTATTTTTTTGAAGAATTTGTAGTCGTTGTTTAGTAAAGTAATGGGCCTGTAATTCTGCAGAAGGGTATGGTCCGTGCCCGGCTTTGGCAGAAGAATTGTCCTTGAGTCTAGGAACAGGTCCATTGAATTATGATTTTGGTAGATCTCATTGTACAATGCGGTTAGCGTTGGAGTAATCTGTGCTACCAGGATTTTGTAAAATTCACTCCCAAAGCCATCTGGACCTGGGGTTTTGCGTGTGGGTGCAGAAGTGATAGCTGCCCTAACCTCTTCCTCCAGAATAGGTCCTTCCAGGAATTCCCTCTGTTCTGTCGTCAGGCCTGGCAGGGGGTTATCATTTAAGAAAGCCAAGAGTTTCCCCATGTCAGTTGGTTCTGTCCTGTACAGGTTTTCATAGTAGTTACAAAAAGTATCTGCTATGTCATGTGTGTCAGTGAGCAGCCTATCGGTGTCAGGGTGTTTTAAAGTCACAATAGGTTTATGTCTGTTGCTAGATTTAATAAGTCGTGCCAATAGCTGGCTGGATTTGTTTGCCCCTTGGGGGCCCCTTGTCTTCACCGGCGCCCGCCGCAAAGCTGGAAGGACTTTGCTGCAGGGAAACCCCCAGGTCGCTACATTTGACGTAGGCCCTGGCGGTGACAGCCGAAGTGGAAGGCACAGAAATGGGCTGGAACACAGAGAGGCAGGACTGGAGGACAGGCAGGCACGACTGGAACAACATCTGCAGGAGATGGTAAAGCAGGTAACAAAACGGATGCCAAGAATAGCAGAGAAGGTTTGCGAGACGCATGCACAAACCCAAAAAAAGGAAATGGACACCAACAACTGGGCACGGACAGCAGGAAACGGCATCCTAAAAAAGCTCCTGCAAGAATGGGATTGTAGGAGCACAATTACCTGTTGCACACTGGCCCTTGAACTCCAGGGAACTGATGTGCGCACGCCCCTAGTGGGGAGAAAGATGCAGAGGAGTGCACCTGCCGAGGAGGAAGCAGGACAGGAGCAGGTGAGCAAACAGCAGCCCTGGGCGCAGCACGGGGACAACCAGCAGACAGGTAACGGGCATGCCTGCGGTCTGGGAGTCAGACCGCAGCACGAGCCATAACAGTACACCCCATAGGGCCCCTCCCACCTCGGGACCGAAGCCTGTGAAAACTTTGGATGAGGTTAGGAGCATTGACATTTTCTTGAGGCTTCCAGGATCTTTCTTCAGGACCAAAGCCCTTCCAATCAATGAGATAATAGATTTTACCTCCAGAGCACTTCATATCGAGGATCTCCATCACCTCATAGGCATCATCGGTACTGGAAGGTGTGGCAGGGTAAATCCTCTTGTGTGAGTACCGATTGAGAATCAGAGGCTTCAGAAGAGATACGTGAAACGAATTGGAAATACGAAGGGAGGGGGGTAAACGGAGTTTGTAGGATACCGGGTTGATCCGTTGTAGGATGGAGAAAGGACAGAGGTAGCGTGGAGCAAACTTCAAGTTAGGTACTCGGAGCCGGATATGCTTGGAGGAGAGCCAAACTTTCTCTCCAGGCTGGAAAACGGGAGGTGCTATCCGTCTCTTAACAGCTTTTTCTTAAATTGGGCAGAAGCTTGAAGCTTGACAGACAAGCTGCCAGATTTGTAGGAAGTCGCGTACTTGGGCATTGTCTGCTGGAACTTCCGAAGAAATTGAGAGTGGCAGAGGAAGGAGAGGATGCTGGCCAAACACCATGTAAAAAGGAGACCTCCTGGAGGATTCACTAGGATGGTTATTGTACGCGCACTCAGCCTAGGGTAATATAGACAGCCAGTCATCTTGCTGGGCGGAGGCAAATTGGCGCAGATAATTCACCACGATCTGGTTGACTCAATCCACTTGTCCATTGGACTGACGATGATAGGCCGATGAGAAGTCCAGTTTAATTTGCAGAAGGGAACAGAAAGCACGCCAGAAACGAGAGGTGAACTGTACTCCTCTATTATTATTATTTATTTTAAAGCGCCATTGATTCCAGGGCGCTGTACATTCGAGGGGGTTACATACATAACATAAGTCAAACGAGTACAATGATAAGTGATTAATGACAATTGGCACAACAGAGGGAGAAAGGACCCTACCCGCGAGGGCTCACAATCTACAAGGAGGGGGAAAGAGACAGGAGGTGAGGGGCAGACATGTTTGTTGGAGGAAGTAGTGACAACAAGGTTAGTGTAGGTTATAGGCAAGCCTGAAGAAATGGGCTTTCAGGCTGCTTTTGAAGCTGGCGAAAGTGGAGGAGAGTCTGATGTGTTGGGGCAGTGAGTTCCAGAGTGTGGGTGAAGCACGGGAGAAGTCTTGGAGACGGTTGAGTGAGGAGCTGATAAGGGGAGAGCAGAGGAGAAGGTCCTGTGAGGAGCGGAGATTGCGTGAGGGGAGATATTTGGAAATTTGGGCAGAAATTTATGGAGGGGAGAGGTCATGGAGAGCCTTGTAGGTCATGGTTAGTAGCTTGAAATGAATTCGCTGGGCAATGGGAAGCCAGTGAAGAGATTGGCAGAGAGGAGAGGCAGAGGAGTAGCGAGGAGAGAGGTGGATAAGACGGGCAGCAGATTTAAGGATGGATTGGAGGGGAGCGAGGGTGCTAGCTGGAAGGCCACAGAGAAGGATGTTGCAGTAGTCTAGGCGGGAGATGACAAGGGCATGGACCAGCATTTTTGTAGTGTCATAATTGAGAAATGAGCGGATGCGAGAGATGTTTCCAAAACGATGTTGGCAGGCATCCCATGCAGACGGAAGATGTGCTTCAAAAACAGGGTGGCCAACTGCGGAGCCGATGCAAGACCTGGCAGCGGTGTGAAATGCGCCATTTTGGAAAATCGGTCCACCACGACCCAGATAACTGAACACCCCTCAGAGGATGGAAGGTCTGTCACAAAGTCCATTGCAATGTGGGTCCAAGGTACTTCTGGTACTGGAAGAGGTAACAGGAAACCAGCAGGTCGCAGCCGTGAGCTCTTATTTTGGGCACAGTTGGGATAAGCGGCCACAAAGTCTTTAATGTCCTGCACGGGGGAGGGCCACCAGTAATGCCGGGCTATCAGGTCAAGGGACTTGCAGTACCCCGAGTGACTGGCAATCAGAGATGCGTGACCCCAGGACAGGATTCGCCTCCTTAATGTGGAGCGCACAAAGGTCCTACCGGGAGGGATCTCGCGCAGCCTTATGCCCGCAGCAAGGACAAGCCAGTTAGGAGGAACGAGATATTGCAGATCTGGTGCAGAATCGCTGGCATCTGATGCCCTGGATAATGAATCCGCCTTGACGTTCTTGGCAGCCGGTCGAAAGTGCAAGTTAAAGTTGAAGCGGGAGAAGAATAAGGACCAACAGGCCTAACGAGGATTCAGGTGACGAGCTGTCTGCAGGTCCAGGAGGTTTTTATGATTTGTATATATGGTAATAGGGTGAAGGGCACCCTCCAAAAGATGTCGCCATTCCTCCCTGGCTAGTGTAATGGCCGAAATGTCCCTGTCCCCCGACAGCATAGTTCTTCTCAGCCGCAGAAAAGGTACGAGAGAAAAACCCGCAGGAAACAAACTTGTCCTTGGAGGACTTCTGGAGAAGAACAGCCCCGGCACCGACTGAGGAAGCATCAACTTCAAGGTAGAAAGCTTTCTCAATATCCGGACGATGGAGTACTGGAGCAGAAGCGAAAGCAGACTTTATTCGGTTAAAGGCTTCTTCTGCTTTGGAGGTCCATAGGTGAGGGTTACTACCTTTCTTGGTGAGAGAGACGATAGGCGCCACAAGAGTAGAAAAGTATGGAATAAATTGGCGATAATAATTCTCATAGCCAATAAAGCACTGGATGGGACGTGGCCAGTTAAGCACAGCTGACAGTTTCTCTGGGTCCATCTGGAGACCTTGCGAAGAGACAATGTATCCGAGGAAAGGCAAACTGGAGCGCTCGAACAAACACTTCTCCAGTTTGGCGTAGAGGTGGTTGCGCCGAAGGCGGGTGAGAACCTGATGGACATGAGACCGATGAGACTCGAGATCTGGGGAGTAGATCAGAATTTCGTCTAGGTAGACCAGAACACAGTCATATAGCAGATCACGAAGATGTTGTTTACAAACTCTTGGAACACGAACGGGGAATTACAGAGCCCAAAGGACATGACCAAATACTCAAAATGGCCGTATCAGGTATTAAACGCCGTCTTCCACTCATCCCCCTGGCGGATGCGGATGAGATTGTAAGTGCCCCGAAGGTTGAGTTTGGAGAAGACTGTGGCCCCCCTGATCCTGTCGAACAATTCAGAAATCAACAGCAGTGGGTAGTGGTTCTTGATGGTAATTTTGTTCAGACCGCGATAGTCTATGCAAGGCCGCAGGGACCCATCCTTCTTCTCAACAAAGAAGAACCCTGCCCCTGCAGGAGAGGATGACTTGTGGATGAAGCCCTTAGCCAAATTCTCCTGGATGTAAGCTGACATTGCTTCAGTTTCGGGTCGTGATAGTAGATACACCCTACCCCGAGGAGGGGTGGTGCCAGGCTGGAGTTTGATTGGACAATCTTACGGCCAGTACGGTGGCAGTCTCAGCTTGTTTCTTACAAAAGACATCTGAAAATTCCTTGTAGTGTACAGGAAGTCCAGGGAGAGTGGGGCGGCCAGCTGAAGAGTCGAGGCACCCACAAAACAAGATGGGCGAGAAAACAAGATGCAAGATGAGTGACACTGATTACTCCATCGAGTGACTTCACCAGAATTCCAGACGATGTTCGGACTGTGCTTGTGTAACCAAGGAAGTCCCAGGAGAAGCGCACTAGAAGAGCAGGGTAGTACAAGAAACAAAATTTGTTCCTGATGCAGAACCCCAACGCGCAAGGTAAGAGACTGGGTACGATGCCAGATGGTGCAGGAGAGTACCTGTCTGTTCACTGAAGAGACGGAGAGAGGCTGGGCCAGAGGAACCACGGTCAGGTGGAATCTGGAGACAAAAGCAGGATGATGAAATTACCCGCAGAACCTGAATCCACGAAAGCGGTCACTTGAAGACTCGAGCCGGATTGTAGAATTAAATTGACCGACATGGTCAGAGGTGGAGAGGTAGAATCCTCGCCCAGGTTTGCCTCTCCCACAAAACCTAGGCTCTGGAGTTTCCCGGACGGATCGGGCAGTCTCTTAGAAGATGCTCAGAGGACCCACAATAGAGGCAAAATTCCATATTACTCCTGAGGGTCTTTTCTTCTTTGGATAGATGGGCTCGGTCTACCTGCATAGGTTCCTCTCGAGATGCTGCACAGAGAGGTTAAAGCAGTCGCTGAAAAATGGGTGCAAGGCCGAGAGGAGTTATGCTGTCGACGAACTTCTTGTTGACGCTCAGCAAAACGAATGTCGATGCGGGTGGCCAAGGTGATGAGATCATCCAGACAGGTGGGCAGATCACGCCCTGCTAGTTCGTCTTTGATGCGTCCGGCTAGTCCCTCCCAGAAGGTCGCGACCAGAGCCTCATTGTTCCAGGACAATTCAGAAGACAGGGTCCGGAACTGTACAGCATACTGTCCCACTGTGGAGTCCCCTTGTCGGAGCCAGAGAAGCGAGGAGGCCCTGGGCGCAGCGCGGGGACGACCAGCAGCCGGGTAACGGGCATGCCTGCGGTGTGGGAGTCAGACCGCAGCACGAGCCGTTACAAGAACAATAGGGAAAGTCAACAACTCATCAGAGAAATGGCACCTGTGAGTCACAACATGTAACTGCACTGTAATCACTTATATGTCAGCAGAGCCTATGTACACTGGTATCTACAACTATATGGTCACTGTATGGCGGTAATATACAGTCTGTAAAGCCTGTGTACACTGGTACCTACCATTATATGGTCACTATATGGCAGAAATATTGGTCTTTGCATACTGATCTTTATTCAGTGATAGCAAAGGGGTAGTCTTCAGTCAGAAAAAAGTGGATCCAACAGCATTGATGAACGGTTAAAAATCCATTTTCACATCTTTATTCTTGTTTAACAACATTAACAAAATATGTGGAAAGACAGATGGTGCCTCGAGGTTTATGGATAAATACATTTCCAACACTTAATTTTTCTGACATTTTTTTCCCTGGAATGGAACAACACCTAGACAGAATGTTCACTTAAACTTATGAAATTAATTATTTAAGAGGAACAACTTAAACTACAAGACTACAAGAAAGATATAGAGGAATTGAATATAAAATTGGAATCCTATTAAACAGATACAAACTTCATTTAACATCAAAACAAAATGTTTGAACGCCGAAAAGAATTGGAAGATATTATTATGGACAACAAGAAAGTTTACATGAGATAGCGATGACTATGCCACTGGTCAAGTATGTACAGAAATCTTGGGAAAAACACCCTTCAATCTTGAAAAAACACAGATATAAGAAAAGTAATCATTTGAATTTTGGATCTGTTTCAGAAACGCATACAACAAATACATTAGATAAGGATGGTGCTTTGGACAGTTCTAGGGGCAGAGTTTATTCAGACCACAATAAAAATCATAGGAAATCAAAGCGAAATGAAACCCCAAAATCAAGCAAAAAAATCATGTAAGACGGGAAAACATAGAAGATGCAAGAAAAAAATGCAATGCGGAGCAAGAAGATAACTCAGTAAGTGAGTGTACCATACTTAATTTATCTGATACCATGTTAACTGCAGGACAAATAGATGTTTTATCCAATGGTCTAACATTTGTACTGTCGGAAAACTTTGACCCGTTCAGTACACTATTGGATGTGAACAGATTTTCAAGGCTACTCACTGTAAAAAAACAGGAGAGTCAAATGACAATGCTGATAGCAAAACAGTAAATTGAGGTGAAGAAACCATTGACGAATACACAGAGAAAATGTTTCAGGAACAATTGGCTGTTGTCAGCCTACAAAAACGTGCTGCTGAAACTTTGAGTACATGGGATATACACACTTATCACGGGAAAGTATATGGACGTAAATCCAAATGTTATCAAATCTCGCAATGAAATCTTGGATATGTTCCAAGGGCCACATGTATGAAATCTGTTTAGGTCTAAAACTTACTCTTTTGACCATAGTAACCTAAACAGGTTCATACATGTGGCCCCAAGATTCCGTGGAATAAGATTTATGGGAGTTGCATCAAAAAAACTCCACTAGTACCAGCAACAAAGATCTCAGTTATAAACAGAAAGTAGACATTACAGAAGGATCGAAAAACAAGGATATTGCCATATGTATGGCGGACAAAGGGGGCAAAATTGTGGTCCTAAATAAAGTAATGTATAGAAATTTAGCCTTAATCCACACTCTCAAATGTCCACCTTCTTTCCTTAATATAAATCACATCGCCGATTACTCTGTTCCAATAGCAACATATAGGATTTTCCTTTATATCCTTTGGACACTTCTTAATATGTATAGAGTTGCCAAATATTGGTGCATATATACTTCATATCATTTTATATAAATTATGTAACTTTACTATCACTTGTACAAACATTCACTGTACAGTAATCACTTTCTTCAATATATATAAGAGTAATCCTTTCAGGTGAGATTATAGTCTCACCTGAAAGGATTACTCTTATATATATTGAAGAAAGTGATTACTGTACAGTGAATGTTTATAGAAGTGATATTAAATTTATATAAAATGATATGAAGTATACATGCATCAATATTTGGCAACTCTATATATATTAAGTAGAGATTTAGCCTTATCTATATTAAATGATACAACAACATGCAGGGGACTTTCTGGTGACCCCACCAAAACTTTTCTTTCCACACTACAAGGTCTACTTATAGAAGGAATCAATTTGGGTATCTTTTCGGAAAAAGAATCACAAATGCTGATTAATATGAATCCTATTGCACCAATCTGTCATAGACTACCCAAGATTCATAAATATGTGACTTTGTCCCCGTTGAGACCCATCATATTGGGAATTTAAACAAGCCATTATGTGCCTGGTGGACTCATTACTTCAAAATCTAGAGTACCCAGTTATACACGTGATTCTAAACAAATTTTAGCCACATTTAACAATTTTGACTGGCAGGATGAGTTTGTTTGGCTCACCTATTATGTAACATCTTTGTAGTCATGCATACCACATGAGATGGCCATTGTAGCTTTAGCATATCATTTAAACACGTATAGTGTATATTCAGAAGAACTTAGTGGATACATTTTGGATGCTGTAAAATCTGTTAAAACATAATTTTTTTTGTAATTGATGAGGAATTTTTTTTTGCAGGTCAAAGGAGCACCAGTGGGGGCTAAGTTTTCATCATAATTGGCTAATTTGTATATGTAATGGTGGGAGAAGACTACATTTACTCCCCTAATAATCCATTTAGTCAATATATCCATTGGTATGGGAGATTCATCGACGACATCCTTATTGTTTGGAGGGGAGGATTGGACTTTGTTGTAGATTTTGTTACATACCTAAACAGCAACAATGTTAATCTATGATTCACACATCATATGGACAAAGAAAGGGTCTCTTTCCGTGATGTTTTGCTTACAGGCAATCTTATAACTCATAAGGTTTCTTGTTTTCTTTACCAAAAACCCACAGATGGAAATACCATGTTGCATGTGAAAAGTTGCCTAGGCACACCATTAAGGCTATTCCAGTAGGGGAATTAACACGAATCAAGCGGGCATGCACAGACGATAATATGTTTCAACAATAATCAAAGGAAGCTATAAACAGGTGTAAAAAACAAGGTTACCCTAATTGGACCATACAAAGGGCAAAATAAATCATAGAGGGCAACATGTATGAACTGGGCTACTCCAGATATCTGGCATCTTTACAGCCCAATATCAGGCCCAGCCCCGTTCATACATTATCAAATCTTCCGCACGCCACTCCGGGGGGCATTACATCGCACCTGCGCCGCTTTGTAATGCGCCCGATCTCAGGGGGTGTGCGGGAGGTGGGGTGCCTAGAACCGTAGCGAAGCTACATATTAGTAGCTTTGCTACAGCATTTCTGGGCGCATTACAGTCGGAACAGGTATACCACTTTCAAAGTCATATACCTGATCCGAACTGTCGCCTGAGCGCTGGAATGCGCCTGATTTATGACCCGCTGTACAGTGCCTTTTTTATTCGCATGAAATTTGGCATCCCCAAAATGTAAAGATAGGAATTATCTTTTGAAATATACCAAAAAAGGTGTTATAATCAAAAGTTAGTTATTTTCACTCCCAATTACAGCGAACAATACAAGCAGATTATGGATATCATAGAAAGTAATTTATCCATCCTGCGTTGTGATCCAATTTTTTTGGACATTTTAAAGACGGGTTGCGGATTTGTGTTCAAAAAAGATCTAACATTAGGGCTCGTTTGGTCATGATCAGCCAGAATGGGAAACCCAGTTTGGTTCTGGTCGCCGACCACGGCCGTTGCGACGTAAGCCTGGTTTTTGACTTAGTGTTTACATTTGTGTTCATAGTGTGAACTGGGTTTTTTCCCTGCTATCTTAATTGATTCCTGCCGACGCCTAGCCAGGAATCTTCCAGCACTCCACGGGTTAACCTGCTCCTTGATCCTGGTGATTGACAGCTCTACCTTCCTATCTGGTCTTCTGTTTCTTCCCCCTATTGCCTTTGTCCTTAGTTCTCCTGGGTATTTAAGGGCTCTTCCTGTCTCCTCACTTTGCGGGTTATACTGGCCCTTTTTTCTGTCTTTGCCTACCTGCTCTCTTCTGTGCCTCACCGGTTACCTCACTTTGCTTGGATCACGTTTATTTCTTCTGCCTTCTGACTTTGTACCGCGTTTCCCGATTGTTACCGGACTTGGCTTGTTGACATTCCCATATTTTTTTGTATTGTTTTATCTGCGTCTTGTGTTTTCACACTATTCAGTATAGTGTTCAGTCTTCTGGTTGGGGCCGAACCTATTAAGGAGTCGGGCAACCCCAAAAGGCAGGGACAGGGGTTGGGACCAGTGTCAGGGCCTCACACTGTCTGTGTCTTTTCCCGGGGCGCCCCTGACGGGTCCCTTACATTTTTAAACCAAACCATACCCAAGTCAACTCTCCCGGCGATTCAATATGAGTACGGCCTGTCGGTCACTGATCGCTTGGACGAGTTGAAAAACTCAGCTTCAGGGCATGGCGGGGCTTATTAATCAAGTATCGCAGCGTCTGGATACCAAAAAAAAACCCCGGGGACCCGGATTTTTCTCCCCCATCTGTGTCCCTACCTGCCCCAATGTTTGTGGATCCTAATGTCCGTTATAAATCTAAGATGCTTCTACCTGACCGCTTTGATGGAATCCTGACAGGTTCCGAACCTTCAGGGAATTTGTAGTTTTTTTTTTCGCTTCAATTATTTTCCCACTGAGGCTGAAAGAGTGGCAGTTGTTGTGTCTCTCCTCCAGTGGCCCACCTCAGGATTGGGCATTAGCTATACCTTCTAAAAGCCCCTGAGTGGAGATCAGTGGACCTATTTTTTTTAGCTTTAGGTCGGTTATGATAACCCCAACCCGGGGTGGCATGGGCCGAGGCCCATTTGCTATCTATTCAGCAGGGCCACCGCTCAGCCGAAGATTACTGTTCCAGTTCCGCCAATGGTGCACGTTGACTGGGTGGTCGGACCAACCTTGAAGACCCTTTTCAGAAAAAAGGGCTGTGGGATGCGGAAAAAGATGTTTATGGTCAGTCACCCAACTCCCGAGACGCTGAGTGACTTTATGACCTGGCTGTGTCTATTGACAGAAGTTTAAAGGGGAGAGACGCAGGGAAAAGAAAGGGGTCGACTGTTCAGCTCAGGGCAGATTTTCCCATACAACCTCCTTCTACCTTCTTTAAAAATTCTCCTCTTCCACCTTCGTCCCCATCTTCCCCTCAGTTTTTGGAGAAGAACCCATGGTTTTGGGGTTTCGCATCTGCTGCCCCCAGGGGGAGACACCGGTTGGGAGAACGCTTTGTGCCTCTATTGTGGGAAACCCGACCATTTCCTGAAAGGACTGTCCGATTAGACCCAAATCACCCCAAGGTAATATCAAACGTCGGAGCGATTTCCAGGAAGGTAACTCAGATGTAAGGTACCTCCTAATGTAAATAACAAGTTTTTTGTACCCGTAACCGTGGTTTCTATTTTCCAAGACTCTTGCTGTAATGCCATGATTGATTCGGGTGCTGCTGCCAGTTTTATCAGTATGGTTGTTGCTAAAGCCTTGGGTTTGGCACTTTTTCCCTCTGTGGTTCTCCCTTTTGGGTTTCAGGTGTAAGATTCTAACTCCCTAACCGAGGGAAAAAATACAATTTTGTACCGAAAGAGGTCACTTTGAATGTTGGGAGTTCGCATACAGAAAAGATTTCGTTTTTTGTCATGGAGAAACTCGCTGCAAAAGGTTATTCTTGGGTTACCTTGGCTCCGCCTCCATAATCCTGTTTTCGACTGGAGGACCACTGAGTTGATCAAAGGGGGTGACTCAGTGTTTCTCATTCTATGGTGGTCCGTCCCTTGGTGTGTGCTGTGATTAATGCTCATGATATGTCAGAATGTAATTCTGAATTCAATTATGTCTGTGATGGGGATGTTGCGATAATCGGCTCCACACGGCCTGATGATGGCGCTAAGACCTAAATCCGGGTTGCAAAGCTCAACTTGTCTGCCCTGGAACGAGAATCTTTGCATCAGTATATTGAGGAACCTGTAAATATTCCTTCTCCGGTAAAGTATATTGCAACCTTGATTTCTAATCCAGTGTCTCTGTCTGCCGACTCACATATTCGCTTCTTCTGAACTGTTCCCCTTTTTCGTGAGGATGATTTTCCCCCTGAGGTATTCTGCCAGTGCAGGTGATAAAAAATAAAATAGAAACCGCGTTAATCGACTGTGCACAGTCTGGGCTAGGAGTCATAAGACTCTAAAAAACGCCCAACTAAAAATCAAAAAACCTTGTAAAAACCGCCGACCCAGACCAAACTATGTCCGCCTCCGAGTCTCATCTACAAAACATGCCCCCAAGCTGGAAAAGGAACGAGTTCACCAGGTCCATTCTGCTAAACATAGAGGGTCTGTTGAGGGTCCGGTGGCCCCTCATAAAGGGGGGGGGTACTGTCAAGATCATGCCAGAAAGAACCCAGCTTTGATTCTGGTCGCCGGCCACGGCCGTTGCGACGTAAGCCGTGGTTTTTGACTTAGTGTTTATCATTTGTGTTCACTAGTGGGGAACTGGGTTTTCTTCCCTGCTATCTTTTAAATTGATTCCTGGCCACGCCTAGGCCGGAACTTCCAGCACTCCACGGTTAACCTGCTCCTGATCCCGGTGATTGACAGCTTACCTTCCTACTGGTCTTCTGTTTCTTCCTCCTATTGCCTTTGTCCTTATTTTTCCTGGAAGGTATTTAAGGGCTCTTCTGTCTCCTCACTTTGCTGGTTATACTGGTCCTTTTCTGTCTTTTGCCTACCTGCTCTCTTCTGTGCCTCACTGGTTACCTCACTTTGCTTGGATCACGTTTATTCTTCTGCCTTCTGACTTTGTACCGCGTTCCCGATTGTTACCGACTTGGCTTGCTTGACATTCCCATATTGTGTTTGTATTGTTTTGTCTGCGTTTTTGTGTTTTCACCCCTATTCAGTATAGTGCTCAGTCTTCTGGTTGGGGCCGACCTATTAAGGAGTCGGGCACCCCAAAAGGCAGGGACAGGGGATGGGATCAGTGTCAGGGCCTCACACTGTCTGTGTCTGTTCATGTGCCCCTGACGGGTCCCTTACAGTTTGTCTCCGAGTTTTTTAAGAAGTAGCCTTAGAGAGTCTAACTGGCTCAATAGCAAGGGCAGTTATTGCTGTGGACACAGCCGCTGCAGCACATGTAGATATAATAAAAAGATTACCGAAATAAACACTATATATCCCGTCAAAAGGTACATCAATCAGCAATATATTGATTGCAACATTGAGCATGTCATTTACTACATTGTTCCCTGTAATAAAAAATACATTGGATGCACAACTCACAAATTCCGAAAACGAATAACAGAGCATACATATGGCATTAGTCATTCTAACATACAATATGTTTCTGGTGCATCATAAGACTTTAGGGAAATCCATAATGGGAACGTAGCAAGTTTTCATTTTTTTGGTTTGGAAAGAATCACACATTTAGATTGACAAGGGGATAAAAAAAAGCCTTACTCCTTAAACAGGAGACTTTTTGGATTTTTTTTATGGATACTTGAAACTCCAATCGGTTGAATTACAAAAATGACTTATTATACATATATTAATCCCCCCTGCTAGTTTCCTTACAGTTAGTCTCAGCAAATTTTTCTGGAATAATGGCAATACACATCCTGGTTAGTCTAGGATTTTGCAGTTGGTCTTGGTAAACGTGTGTTTTATATTCTAGTGGTAGGTTTGGGATCCATACGTTGCAGCTGGTTTATGTGCCGTGGATAGGATACGAATTTGATATCATCATATAATACCTACAAGTAGATTCTTTGGGCGACATGTATGATCGGGCTTTACGCCTGTTTTTTGGTGTAACCTGTGCCTCCCGGCCCGAATCCCCCTGTCGGACGCAGGGATGCGGTGTTAGGCGCAGCGTTCGCCACTTTCAGCTGCGCCCCGCATTAAGGGGCAGGCTATGGGCGCGGTGTGGGCGCGCTGTAGGCGTTCCGGGGCGGGACGCGGCGCGCTCGAAAACTCCGAGGCATGTACGATCACGAGTCGGCAAAGTGCAGCGCATTGCAGCGCTCGGCAGCTCCGACAGGCAGACCTGGTTGATTTTGGTCTAAATGCTCCGGCGGAGGCGAAGTGAAGCGAGAACAGAACATGCGAGGAAACATAGAAGAAGATCGCAAAAGGAATCTCGGCGCTCAGCTCTGTGCAGCATGGAGTATGATTCCAAAAAAAATCGCCTTTATAGGCAGAAAACATTCTCAGAAAAGAGCTCAAACCTAAAATTAAAAATACATTAAAAAAATCACTTTCCAAAAATCTAGAACGGCGCAATATCAGGAATTAGGATATTGGAAATTGCCAGGAAATACAGTAATTCAAATTCTGAAAGCTATTCTCATTGGTCGGCAGAAACCGGCCAATCAGAATAGGAGCGACAGTGAACCATTAAAACCTATTGAGAACTATTGACCATTCAGAATCAAAGGCGGGACAGTTCAAAATACAGTAAAAATGCAGAAAAGAAAAAAAGAAATAAAAATGATTTTATTGAATTAATATTTTTTTTTCATTCCCCCAATATTATGGATCATTTTATATATAGATCGGAACAACTTCTGTACTCTTATCATTTGATTTCGGCCATGTACTGTTGTATTCCCGATTGCATTACAAAACCCATAGGAGCGTCGCTCGCTCTCCCATTGGTCCAAATAACCGCGCCTCTTTTAAGTTAGCCAATCACAGAGCTCGCTCGGAATTTCTTTTCCCCATACAACGCTATGAGAAAGTAGCTTGCGCTCTGATCGCCTAAGCTGGACGAGCCTCCGCTAGCTCAACCAATCAGCTCTTTTCTGCATTTTTACTGTATTTTGAACTGTCCCGCCTTTGAATATGATTGGTCAATATTTCTCCATCGGTTAGAATGGGTACCCGTCGCTCCTATTCTGATTGGTCAATACTCCTCCATAGGATATAATGGGCCACTGTCGCTCCTATTCTGATTGGCTGGTTTATGCCGACCAATCAGAAGAGCTTAAACAATTTGAATTACTGTATTTCCCGGCAATTCTCTCTATTGCAATTCCTTATGTAGCGCCAGTCTCGGCGACAAACGCGTTGTTAGGGATTTAACTGATTTATTTTTAGAGAAGGCTTCAGCGCTTTATCTGATAATGTTTTACACTTAATAACAATTAGTTTTTTATTCATACTCCATGCCGCACGGCGCTGAGCACCGAGATTGCATTGCGCCGATCTCTCCATAGACTACAATGGGAGAAGTAGCTCGCGCTCTGATTGGCCGAGATAGCCAAGCCCCCGTTAGCTCAACCAATCAGCTCTTTTCTGTATTTTTACTGTCTTTTGAACTGTCCCGCCTTTGATTTTGCTTGGTCCAAACTTCTCCATAGGATATAATGGGTCTTTGTCGCTCCTATTCTGATTGGCTGGCTTCTGCCGACCAATCAGAAGAGCTTAAACAATTTGAATTACTGTATTTCCGGCAATTCTCTATATTGCAATTCCTTATGTAGCGCCGGTCTTGGTGACAAACGCGTTGTTCGGGATTTAATTGATTTATGTTTATAGAAGGATTGAGCTCTTTTTCAGAGAATATATTACACCTAATAAAAATGATTTTTTGAGTCATACTCCATGCCGCACGGCGCTGAGAGCCGAGATTTCATTACGCCGATCTCTCCATAGACTACAATGGGAGAAGTAGCTTGCGCTCTGATTGGCCAAAATAGCCAAGCCCCCGCTAGCTCAACCAATCAGCTCTTTTCTGTATTTTTACTGTCTTTTGAACTGTCCCGCCTTTGATTTTGATTGGTCAAAACTTCTCCATAGGATATAATGGGTCTTTGTCGCTCCTATTCTGATTGGCTGGCTTCTGCCGACCAATCAGAAGAGCTTAAACAATTTGAATTACTGTATTTCCCGGCAATTCTCTATATTGCAATTCCTGATGTAGCGCCGGTCTTGGCGACAAACGCGTTGTTCGGGATTTAATTGATTTATGTTTATAGAAGGTTTGAGCTCTTTTTCAGAGAATATTTTACACCTAATAAAAATGATTTTTTGAATCATACTCCATGCCGCACGGCGCTGAGAGCCGAGATTTCATTACGCCGATCTCTCCATAGACTACAATGGGAGAAGTAGCTCGCGCTCTGATTGGCTGGGATAGCCAAGCCCCCGCTAGTTCAGCCAATCAGCTCTTTTCAGCATTTTTATTTTCAGTATTTTAAACTGTCCCGCCTTTGATTTTCATTGGTTCAAACTTCTCCATAGGCTAAAATAGGTCCCTGTCGCTCCTATTCTGATTGGCCGAGATAGCCAACCCCCGCTAGCTCAGCCAATCAGCTCTTTTCTGCATTTTTACTGTATTTTGAACTGTCCCGCCTTTGATTCTGATTGGTCAATAGTTCTCCATAGGTTTTAATGGTTCACTGTCGCTCCTATTCTGATTGGCCGGTTTCTGCCGACCAATGAGAATAGCTTTCAGAATTTGAATTACTGTATTTCCCGGCAATTTAAAATATCCTAATTCTTGATATAGCGCCGTTCTAGATTTTTGGAAAGTGATTTTTTTAAATGATTTTTTATTAGGTTTGAGCTCTTTTCTGAGAATGTTTTCCGCCTTTATAAAGGCGATTTTTTTATTCATACTCCGCACGGACATCTTTAATGATTTCTCGCTGTTTTCCAGCCTGTCTCGAATTGGAACACATTTTCGGCGCAGTCCCTTCTGCGCCTAAGTCCCACACTGTGCCCCATACACTGGCGAGGCGCGGCGGACTTTTCCCCGCATGTATGAGCGCACCACCTCGGGCGGCGAATCTTAGGCGCAGCGCCGCACTGCGCCCATGTCCCTGCACTGCGCCCCACACACTGGCGAGGTGCGGCGGACTTTACATGATATGTATGAGCGCACTAACTCGGGCGGCGAATCATAGGTGCAGCGCCGCACTGCGTCTAAGTCCCGCACTGCGCCCCAAACACTGGCGAGGCGCGGCGGACTTTACATAGTATGTATGAGCGCACCCCAGTGCCGACATAAATCAGCCGCAAATTTCGCCGGAAAACCGGCGGAAAGGTGCGCCCCGACGTGGCGAGATTCATACATGTCGCCCTTTGTGTCTATTAACACTGTAGTTAGTGTTAGGTTGTGTACATTGTAGATAGTTCCTACGCCGTGGAGACGAGGTGTCCAGAACATGTATTTATTATAGAATAGGTGGATAGAACTTTTATGCATTTTTTACTGGTGTAAGCATCATAACATGAGGGGCCAATAATAATTGTAATTAAATCATAAATATAGGGCTAGGCTTATTTATTTGGACCACTGTGTGCCCATGTATCCATGGCTGTGTGACCTTGCATTCAGGGCTGCAGTTTTAAATATTAGTTCAAAATCACTGGGCATATTGTTCCGGATTGTATAGAAGGATATGATTTTGAGGCTTTATTCTACGAGAAGGGAATGATTAGGGCTTCATTAGGGTAATTTATTTTGCGGCCGCTCTTTTCCAGGTTTCCAAACTGTACTGTACTCCTAAAGCCTTTCTGGTGTTTTTTACTAGGCCTGTAAGGTACAGGCTGGAGTATGGATGAAATCTTTCCCATCCAGGCTCTCTGTGAAAAGTAGAGATAAAAGAACCTAAATTTTGGACCGCAGGCGCACTTGTGTCAACGTTCCTTGATGTGAACCTGCCGGCAGTTATTCATCACTCCTCAGTTCTGCTTCGCCTCCATCTGCTGCCTGTGACCGCCGCACACGTCCCCCCTCCCCGCCCTCTGGCGTGACCTGTGTCATCTCTTGTGGTGACCCAGAGTATCCACACCCGCAGCTGTTACAGTACAGTTGGCCGTGCATCCTGCCGAGGCCCCTGTGATGGACTTCCTTGTTTAAGCATCTGCAAGGAGCAACTCTTTCAGGTGGTACAGACTATTATCACCCACCTCTTCCCACCTGTCCTTCTGCAAAATTATTGAAGAACCTGGTCGCAGTAACTCCGCAGCTTCATCTCTGCTCTGCTTCAGACAAGGGGATTCCATGGTGGGGCAATAAGCTATTCAGTTCCGCACTCTGCCCTCTGAGCTAGTTTGGAATAATTAGAATCTCATAGTGGTCTTCTGGGAAGGCCTCGATGGGCGAATCAAGGATGAGCAAGCTGGTCGTGATCTTCCTAAAACTCTGAACGACTTTATTAACTTAGCCACTAGAATTGACATTCGTTTTTCGCAGACAGACTCAGAGCTTCGCCAGCAGATAGAGCCCTCCCAGCCTTCTATCCTTCCTTGCTTTGCACCAGTCTTCCACAGTCACCATCAACATTTCCTCAGGATGAACCTATGCAGGTGAAGAGAGTTCATTTAGCTGAAAAGCAATTCACCCGCAGGTGCAGTCTGAACATGTGTCTATATTGTGGCAGCACTGATCATTTTCTGAGAGACTGCCCTGTTCGTCCAAGTTCATCCAGAGAACCCAAGTGCCCTGGTTTCGAGGCAGAGGAGGCCCTGGGTGAAGATACACCTCCTCCGCACATTCTCAGCTCCACATCTGGCTCCAACTTTCAAATTTCTGCTGTACTGGACTCTGGTTCATTCGTTCCTGTTTTCCAAGTTCCGTCTTCCCCTCACATGTCTAGACAGGCCTTTGCTATTTTCCTCTATCAATGGAGAGGCCTTGAAATCTCTGTTATATACCGGACTTAGCCGCTGACACAACAGGTTGGGAGGTCCCACAAGGAGAAGATTATGTTCTACGTTCTCCGACACTCCACATCTGCAGTTCTCCTTGGCCTTCCATGGCTTCAGCTGCATGCTCCAGTACTAGATTGGAGAACGGGTGAGGTCATTCGCTGCTATCAACTATGTCATGCATGGTGTCTGTAATAACCCTATCCACTGCAACCCACTTCTCCTCCTATTCCCAGGACTCTCCTTCCAAGTCCTCCTGTTCTCCACCTAGAATTCATGGAGGTATGCAGTGAGAAGCAAGGAGTGAACCTTTCACTACTCCAATCCTATGACTGTCCTATTGCTCCCTTGCTGGGCACTATGCATCCTCAGTCTATACCTGAAACCAAGGTCATGTCGGTCTACGTGTCAGAGGCATATCGCAAAAATGTCACAGTCACAGGTCTTTCTCTTCCACTGGTGCTGGTCAACACCCATGCTCTTTTCTTCCTCTGCTGACCACCCATTGGTTTCCTGTTGTGGACTCCCAAGACCAAGAAGTTTCCTGGATCAAAGCCCCACATCTCCTCTGGAAACTTCAGAAGAAGAGGGGGAGGAATATGGGACTTGACGGGAGGGACACGGTCATAATGTGTGCTGAGGTCCCCGGCCCGGACCACAAGGGCACTTGTGTCGATGTTCCTGGTTGTAAACACCCTGCACTCAGTTACTCACCTCTCCTCGCAGCGTCTCTACTTCTATCTACTACCTGTGACAGGCCATGCACCAGTTCTTTAAGATTTAAAGGACCAGTGCATAATTACCTACCCAATGGCTGATCACTTCCTCTTCTTATGGATTTTCCTCCCTGCAACCTGGGCCAGTTGTTGGTGTTCCTGCTGTGAGTTAGTGCTTGTTCCTGTTGCTGATATCTTCTGATTTTGACCCACTGCTATAGAATCTCAACTATGCCGTGCCTGGCGCCTGCCCTGCCCTCTTTTGCTTGTGTCCCGGATATGTCTCTGCCTGTTCCCTCGTTACCACTCTTGCCACCTTAGCTGTCACTTCGAGCAGACATGTCAGGGGTAGCGACCTGGGAGTTCCCCACAACCAAGTCCCTCCTGACTTGTGGTGAGCTCAGGTGCATACAGAGTGGCTCCTTTGACTGAGCTCCCTGGTTTGGTCTGTGTCATCCCTCCTGGTAAACCAAAGGATTCACACCCACAACTGCTATATCAAGTAAGGTAAATGTTCACACCTATAACAATGACCTTTATTTGTTTAGCAGCAACCTTTATTTAAATAGTACCAATATACAAATATGCAAACTTATTAACAATTCAAAGGAGTCAAAATAGCTTAGAAACAAACGAGTGATACAGTTGCATAGTTCTCTCCTGTGGCTGGAGTCAGAGATCATACATAGTTACAGTATATAGTTTGTAAGGCCGAAAAAAGACAGACGTCCATCCAGTTCAGCCTATTTTCCAGAGAAAGGCAAAAAAAAACATGAGATAGAAGCCAATTGTCCTCATTTTAGGGAAAAATTCCTTTCCAATTCCAATCTAGTAATCAGAAAAAATCCCTGGATCAATGACCCTTCTCCAGAATCCTAGTCACTATAACTTATATTATTACACTCTCAAACTGTATCCAAACCCTTTTTGAACTCTGTTATTGAATTCACCATGACAAGTTCCTCTGGCAGAGAGTTCCACAGTTTCACTCCTCTTATAGTAAAGAATCCCTTTCTATGTTTAAGTAGAAACTTTCTCTCCTCAAGATATTGAGGATGCCCCCTTGTTCTGGATACAGTCCTGGGTATAAATAAATCTTGAGAAAGATCTCTATATTGACCCTTAATATATTTAAACATATGTATTATGTCTCCCCGAAGCCGACTTTTCTCTAAACTAAATAACCCTAATCTTGCTAATCTTTCTGGGTATTGCAGTACACCCAGTCCTTTTATTATTTTTGTTGCCTTCCGTTGTACCTGTTCAAGCTCTACAATGTCTTTCCTGTGAAGTAATCATGGAATGGATTTTTTCCTCCCCATGTGCATAACCTTGCATTTATCTGTGTTAAACCTCATCTGCCATATCTCTGTCCAGGCCTCCAACTTATTCAGATCCCTTTGTAATAAAACATTATCCTCTATTTTGTTGATTACTTTACAGAGCTTAGTATCATCTGCAAAGATCGATATTCTACTGTGCAATCCATGTGTAAGATCATTAATGAAAACATTAAAGAGGATAGGGCCCAATACTGAGCCCTGTGGTACCCCACTTGTAACAGGGATCCAGTCTGAGTATGTACCATTATTTACCACCCTTTGTTTTCTATCAGTGAGCCAGTTACTTACCCACTTGCACACATTTTCCCACAGTCCAAGCATTCTTATATTACTTACCAACCTTTTATGTGGCACAGTATCAAATGTTTTAGAAAAATCTAGATATATAATATCCAATGCCTCACCCCGATCAAGTCTAGAACTAACTTCCTTATAGAAGCTGATGTGATTAGTTTGACAGGACTGATCCTTCATAAACCCATGCTGGAACGGCGTTATACATTTATTTTTAGTGAGATAGTCCAGGATAGCATCTCTTAGAAAACCTTCAAACATTTTACCTACAACAGAGGTTAAACTTACCGTCCTATAGTTTTCAGGATCACTTTTTGACCCCTTTTTGAATATTGGCACCACATTTGCTATGTGCCAATCCTTTGGGACATACCCCATTATTAGACAGTCCATAAATATTAAGAATAGGGGCCGATCAATGACATTACTTAACTCGCTTAGGACATGGGGGTGTTTACCATAAGGACCTGGTGATTTGTCTATTTTAATCTTCTTAAGATGGAGCTGCACTTATTCCTGGGTTAATCAAGAAACATTGTCGAACTCCAAGTTGAAGTTTACCTCTTCCCTCTGCTCATCAACAGGAAGGTCATTCTCCTCGGTAAATACAGTGGAGAAAAAATAGTTTAATAGGTTTGCTTTCTCCATATCGCCCTCTACAATACCTCCTTCGCTACTTTTCAAAGAGCCAACATTTTCTCTTTTAATCTTTTTACTGTTTATATGAGGGTCTGCTGATAAGTCTTTGGCTTTACCCAGAAAGAAACGAGATAGGAAGATGAAACTTTACATTTATTCCACATACTCTCCACTGATGTCAACACACTTCTTAAATCGGTATTCCAAGTTCTATAAGCCTTGCAAAAAGAAAGATTTCGGTTGTGCCTCAAACCAATCCATAGCAGAAATGTCATCAGAAATGGTGTGAAATTTGGTACCCTTCAGGTGTTTCTTCAGGTTTGGAAACAAATGATAGTCGGAGGGAGCTAGATCTGGTGAATAAGGTGGGTAGTCAACCATCTGGAAGCCTAGCTCCACTAGGTTTGCCGTGGTCGCTTGTGCAGTGTGAGCTGAGGCGTTGTCTTGCAGGAACAAGATTCCTTTGGACAGCTTGCCGTACGTTTTGGCCTTCAGAGCTGCCTTCAATTAGTCCAAAAGTTCAGTGTAATACCTTGCATTGATGGTGGAACCATTTTGAAGGTAGTCCACTAGCAGCACACCCTCCTTATCCCAGAACACAGACACCATCACCTTAGTGGCTGATTTTTGCATACACCCTGAACTTCTTTGGATGAGGAGAACCACTGTGCCTCCACTCTTTTGACTGCTCCCTGGTTTCAGGGTCATACAAATAAATCCAGATCTCATCCACAGTGACCAGTCGATCCAGGAAGTTCTTATCAGTCTGGAAACGCTGACAAATGGACCAGAAAGTTTTCACTCACATGCTTTCTGATCTGTTGTCAAACATTTGGGGACCCACTTTATAGATAGCTTCTTCATGTTCAAATGTTCATGGATAATGACACAAACACGTTCGCGAGAAATCCCCATGAAGTCTGCTATTCCTTTAACTGAAGTTTGACATTTCTCCAGTATGAGGTTGTGCACAGCATCAACGATCTCCAGAACAACAACCACTTTCAGTCGTCCAGGACGTTCCTCATCATTGGTACTGAAGTAGCCCATTTTAAATTTGGCAACCCAGCTCTTAACTGTAGAATATGAAGGGCATTGATCCCCCAAAGTCTGCGACATATCACCATGAATATCCTTCGCGGACTTTCCTTGCAGAAACAAGAATTTTCTCACTCCTCTGCTCTCATTTGCTGTGCATATCGCCTTAGACTCTGCCATTTTGTTCTCCCGCGTGCCTAGATCACTGTTGCTATAAGCTACAAACACAAAATTTTGAAAACATATATTAGACACATAAGGCTTTCATGTGATGTAACATTCATTACCGTAGAAAAAAAAAAACACAAAGCCAAAGACTTATCAGCAACCCCTCGTATAGTTAAAAAAAATGTTGGGGTTAGTTTTACTTTCTATGGCAATATGTCTTTCTGTCTCCAGATTTGCTGCCTTTATCATTATTTAACATATTTTTTTTCCTTGTAGCTTTTTAGGGCATGTCCCCACCGGTTGTTCAGCTGGTTTGCGTTTTTTCAGACCGCCTGAAAAACCGGCCGAAAATGAGCACAATTGTGCTCTATGGAAAACCCGTGCAGCACGGGTTTTCCGTCAGGCGGTTTTGCCGCCGGCGGTCCAGCGGCAAAACATTATAGAAGCACAATCTTCCGTCCGGTTTTCGGACGGAATCTGTGCTTCTGAATGTGAAGGGGGAGGGCTTTTCTCCGCTCATCGCCTCTTCATCAGTGCCTCTTCACTCCCCTCCTGTTTTAGTAGCTGAAATGCTTTTTTTAAAAAAATTATTTACAGTAACCCTTTAGAGGGCTCTTATGCAAGAACAGTATGAGGGTTCCTTGATTTCTAGCTACAAGAAGCCTATTCACAGTATTGGACTGGGGTGCATAGGGCCCTTCTGTGGAATTTCATTCTGGGGGCCCATCGGTAGAGTTCATTCTGGGGCCCACCAATGAAATTGATTTTAGCTGGCAACTTGTTCCTCTTCTTTAGCAAGATTAGCAAGATTAGGGTTATTTAGTTTAGAGAAAAGACGGCTTCGGGGGGACATAATAAATATGTTTAAATACATCAAAGGTCAATATAGAGATCTCTCCCAAGATTTATTTATACCCAGGACTGTATCTAGAACAAGGGGGCATCCTCTACGTCTTGAGGAAAGAAAGTTTCTACATAAATATAGAAAGGGATTCTTTACTGTAAGAGCAGTGAGACTGTGGAACTCTCTGCCAGAGGAACTTGTCATGGTGAATTCACTAACAGAGTTCAAAAAGGGTTTGGATGCATTTCTGGAGCATAATAATATAACAAGTTATAGTGTCTAGGATTCTGGAGAGGGGTCGTTGATCCAGGGATTTTTCCGATTGCCAGATTGGAGTCGGGAAGGAATTTTTCCCTAAAATGAGGACAATTGGCTTCTACCTCATTGGGGTTTTTTGCCTTCCTCTGGATCAACACCTTAGCACAACAGGCTGAACTGGATGGACGTCTCGTCTTTTTTCGGCCTTACAAACTATGAAACTATGAAACTTTACCGGACCTGCCAGAACTTACCCCTGCAACCCACTACTACCAGCGACCTTGCTAGTTCCCCTGGACTATTAGGACTGCCTCCTCTTGGACTTACTCTCTTTACCTACTAGAGCCAGCGCATACTTCTTTATATAGTACCTTATATTGCTCTACTTAGACTTCCTGCATATGCCCTTAGATGTCACTTGACAAAGGCTTTTTAGCTGAAACGTCCATATTTGACATCCAAAATCAATGCTTATGATAATCGTTTCATTCTAGACTTATGCAGTAATCTGGAGCAATCTGGACCATTGTTATCCTATGCAACATTTCTGCCTATATTTTGTTTTCACAACATCCACTTGATTGTATTCATATTAAATACATTTATGTTAGCATCACTTTGGTGTGCCATGGATTACCTTACTTTATGTTTATTGGATCTTGTCAACCCTTTCCACCTGAACACCCACTCTTACCCGTTGTGCGTGACCTTTATACTATTACTAGAAGGTTAAATAGCCAGGATTAAAATTTATCTTCATTATGACTGACGGCTGTACATTACAGTGGGCATCTCCTGCTAAAGGCACTGGCACAGTTTCTGCAACAGCACCATCACTTTATCTATTTACAAGAGTTCTCAGAAGCAACTCACTTACCATTATGTAAATTTATGTTAAACAAGTACAACCATGTCATGGAGAAGATGACATCTGTGGAGTCAGGACTCTCAGAGCTCCATAGACAAGAACATAAATAAGATTCTTACCTTGGAGCTAGCAATGACTGGGGATCAACAATCACAACATGTGAAATGTCTTGAGAAGTTGTTAGAAGTAAGAGCTGCGATGTAAGTGTATGGAAAGTTGCTATTTTGCAATTCTCAACTATTACTCTTCTATACACACACACACCTAGAAACACCCACATATATTTATCTATATGTAATATTTATATATCTATAATATTTATAATATTTACATATAGATATCTCTCTCTCTTTCTCTCTCTCCCTATTTTTCTGTATAAAATATTAGAAAAGTATTTTGTCACAGTGCAGATACACGTTGGAACAGAGCTGTAGTTCTACTGTTGACCAACAGGTGGAAATATATGACCTTTTGTGATGCTAAAATGAAAATGATGCATCATACTGTAATGTAAGGAGATGTTATATTGACTTTTGCATGGGGAATAAATAATTATTATAAACATAATAGGGTGATGCATAATCTGTCACTATGGCAGGATGAGATTTAACTGTTAAAAAACAAAATAAAAAGTATGTTTGTACACTGTTGATTGTTCTTTGTGCCCACAAAATAATGCTAATGTTTTAACTTTATAAAATGTATTGTAACTTGTTACTATCAGTTCACTGAAGTCGCTAACATATAGAACTATTGCCTCTCTATTTCTTTAATACACAATGTAGCAGAGTTTGTAACTTGCAATCTTGTCCTAGGGTATCACAACATACCATCTGAGGTTTTACAAAAACTATACCTAAAGCTCCGTGTCTCAATAGAGACTGTGTTGCAGAATCCATCAGATTTGATGGGAACAATGATGCTACACACAGCACTCTTTAATTTCAAAACAATGGAGAACGTGACAGGACCTTTTTGTGCCCTACTTAAAACTAATTTTAATACAAAGATATCTTAAAACTGTATAAAGCAAAGTGATTAAATAGATACAGGCAAATCAATACATAGTTAGATGAGGCAATATTTAAAGCAAAAATTATGCAGACTCACTGCACTGCTGCAGCACCTTCTGTATCTCTAACATCGGAGTGAGTCCTCATAGAAGGACTTTACTAGGTTCAGTCTGGCCCATGGGCCCCTGAGCACAATGAGCCTCTTTCAGGGAGAGAAAAAGAGGCAGAAAGCTAGAGGCTGAGTGCTAAAGTCATGTGCAGTATATGCGGTCTTGGACAGTACAGTGAAGGAAATAATTATTTAATCCCTTGCTGATTTTGTAAGTTTGCCCACTGGCAGATATGAACACTCTGTAATGTTAAGGGTAGGTTACTTTTAACATTGAGCGATAGAATATCAAAAATAAAATCCAGAAAATCATGTTGTATAATTTATATAAATTTATTTTCATTTTGCTGAGAGAAATAAGTATTTGATCCCCTACCAACCATTAAGAGTCAAAATGACTGTCAATCGACATCGATCTGGGGCACCATGAAAATTTCACATCGTGGGGTATCCTTGGACATGGGGAAGGTGAGAGATCAGCCTAAAACTATACGGGGGGAACTTATTAATGATCTCAAGGCAACTGGAACTAGAGTCACCAAGAAAACCATTGGTAACACATTACGCCGTAATGGTTTAAAATCCTGCAGTGCCCACAAGGTCCCCCTGCTCAAGAAGGCACATGTGCAGGCCCGTCTGATATCTGCCAATGAACACCTGGATGATTCTGTGAGTGAATGGGAGGTGGATGTGGTCAGATGAGACAAAAATTGAGCCAGAGGCGTAACTAGAAATGGCAGGGCCCCATGGTAAACTTTTCAATGACACACCCCCCATCCCTAAAAAAAAAGAAAAAAAATTATTATGTGTTCCGTCAAGAATGATGGAAAAAATAGTGTACACCAGACACATTCCGCATACAACACTCACACGCCAGTCACATCCCGCACACACCAGTCACACGGAAGACACATGCCACCTACGGCAGACATATCCCGAATATGCAAGGCAGACACCAAACACATCCCACAATCGCAAGTCACGCGCCACACACATCATGCACACACCGGTCACATACTATACACATCCCACCAGCCACACGCCAGACACATCCCGCACATGGGAGTCACACGCCAGACACATCCCACATACGCAAGTCACACGCTAGACACATCCCGCACAGACCAGCCACACGCCAGACACATCCCGCATACGCAAGTCACACGGCAGACATATCCCGCACACGGCAGAAACATCCCTCACACACTGGTCACACACTGGACACATCCCGCACATACCACTTACACGCCAGACACATCCCACACACGTACTGATATTTCTGATATTAGTGGACTGCGATTCTTTGATTGCTTACACAATAGATGTTACTTCATGTTTTTTTTGTGAGAGCATCACACTCTTTACCCTGCGCTGAATACTGGTCATGTAAGTAGATAATATGTACAAACATCATGCGCATCTACAAACAAAGATACATTTTTATACACCCACAGTACACACACCTAGACACACATATAGACATACATACAGTAACATTCATATACACATACACTTACTTTTATGCAGTGCAGCTAGCTCCCTCATGCAGTCCAGAGGTCCGGGAAGACACAGGGTGGGGGGACACATGGCAGCAGCTTCCTGTCATGAGCTGCTCTCAGCCCCAGTCATGAGCTGCTCTCAGACCTGACTGTGCACACCGATGGGGGCCATATACAGCAGCTGTAGGCAGTGACAGTGCAGAGGAGAGGACAGGAAGGGTGACATGTCAGAAAATAGGTGCTGCTACGCCAGTTTTAAGGCGCATTAAATTAGTTTATAATGTGCCTGAATAAATAAACCTGTCAAAAATCTGCCATGTGGTATGCCTTGTATAGCATATTTAATGCGCCTAATTTAGGTGTATACCCAATAAAAGTTGCAAAGCATATCATTGCTAGCATATTTGATGCACCTACTTTAGGCACATTCAAAAGTGTCATGCCTGGCATAAAATGTGCCTAGTTTTGGTGTATGACAGTTTACTAATATAGAGAATATGGTATCAACAGTTTTTTGGTGCAAAATACACCCAAAAAAATGATGCAGTCCTAATGGGACATTTCGACCTAAGTTTCTGTTTGTTGCCGGCTGGGCTCCCCAGGGAGTGCAGGCTCCATAGCAGTCGCTACGGCTTCTATGGAGGTAGTTCCACCCCTGTCGTTGGCCTTAACTCAACTCGCCATGTTTGGAGGAAGAGAAATGCTGTCTATGACCCAAAGAACACTGTCCCCACTATCAAGCATGGAGGTGGAAACATTATGGTTTGGGGGTGTTTCTCTACTAAGAGCACATGACTACTTCACCACATCAATTGGAGAATGGATAAAGCCATGTACTTTAAAATCCTGAGTGACAATCTCCTTCCCTCCACCAGGACATTAAAATGGGTGGTGGCTTCCAGTCAAGACAACAAAGGAGTGGCTCAAAAAGAAGCACATTAAGGTCATGGAGTGGCCTAGTTAGTTTCCAGACCTTTATACCATAGAAAACTTATGGAGGGAATTGAAGCTCTGAGTTGCCAAGCGACAGCCTCAGAATCATAATGATTTAGAGATGATCTGCAAAGAGGAGTGGACCAAAATTCCTCCTGACATGTGCGCAAACCTCATCAACTACAAAAAACGTCTGACTGTTGTGCTTGCCAACAAGGGTTTTGTCACCAAGTATTAAGTCTTTTTTGCCATAGGGATCAATACTTGTTTCTCACCGCAAAATGCAAATAAATCTATATACTTTATACAATGTGATTTTCTGGATTTTATTTTGGATATTCTATCTCTCAATGTTAAAATTAACCTACCCTTAAAATTATAGACTGTTCATATCTTTGCCAGTGGGCAAACTTACAAAATCAGCAAGGGATCAAATACTTATTTCCTTCACTGTAGCTGTAGAATGGGCCCTAAGAATTAACTACACTGATGGGCCCTAAGAATGAACCAGTGGGCCATAAGTATCAGCTTCACTGGTGGACCCCACTTCAGTCTGATACTGAACTTAACTTCTGTATCTAATACTTCTGGTTCCTTAATGAACCCACATCTCTTTAAATGGAAAATAAAGCATCTGGAAAAATGGAATAATCCAGTAAGATTGTACACTATAAATAAAAGTAAGAAGTATCTTTTATGAATTTTTGAGGATTTATCTTCTTTGGTCAGGACATACTGTACATAGTTTTATTCAGGGCGAGGAACCAATAGGTTTCTCCATCCTTATCGGAGCGATTAATCTGCCTGTAACAGGGAGATGAATAAGGTGAGTGATGGGTGCCATCAACTGGTGTTTCCAAAGATTCTTATATTACTAACATCAGCTAAACAAGGTAAAATGTTGAATGATGAAGGAAAGAATGGCAAGAAACTGTGAGTCTAAATATGTTTTGTGTTATATATTGTATAATTGAACTAGATATTAAGATGTCTGTATCTTTTTATTGATCACTTTGAGTTATTATATGCTTTTTAGATATATTTTAATTAAAGGTTATGTTTTATGTAGGACACTTTTTGATTTGACAGTGAATTTCATACAGTGGCCTATGTTAGCCATGTTAAATTTTGTAGTTTTTGACTTGCATTTCAACAGTCGTAACTTTTTTTAAGTGACATAGTTGTATGAGGACTTGCTTTATGCAGGAGAATTTGTATTTTTTGGTACGAAGATTACGTTTACAAATAAATTACAGCAGAATTTTTTTTTCAGCGTGAACATTTTTTTTTTTTTTTTTTTACACCATTCACAGTTCACACTAAATAACCTGTTAGATTACTTCTACAGTTTATTAGGGTCATGTAAATACCCAATATGTGTAGGGTTTTACATGTAATGTATGCACAATATGTTTTTAATTAAATATTTATTTTTATTATCTATTTTATTTTTTCTACACTTTTTTTTTATTTTTTAACTTTTTTTAATCCTATTAAGGATAACACTTTTTTATACTTAGTAATGTATTAGCATATTTATGTACAGTTGAAACCAGAAGTTTACATACACTATATAAAAAGACATTTGCATGTTTTTCTCAATATCTGACATGAAATCAGAATAAACCTTACCCGTTTAGGTCAATTAGGATTACCAAAATTATTTATATTTGCCAAATGCCAGAACAATGAGAGAGAGAAATTTCAAGACATTTTTATTACTTTCTGCAAACTCAAAAGTTTACATATCGTATTTTTTGGACTATAAGATGCACCTTTTTCCCCAAAACTTGGGGGAAAATCAGGGGTGCATCTTATAGTCCAAATATACTCTCAGCCTGGCAGGAGACTGGAGTGCCACGATGCTGCAGGAAGCTGGCGGTGGGGTTTAAAGGGTTAAACCCCGCCGCCAGCTTTCTGCAGCATCTCGGCACTCCAGTCTCCTCCCAGTCGAAGATCGTTAAGTGCAGGTGGTGAGCGCTTAGGGTGCTTTCACACGGTGCGTTTTTGGTGCGTTTTTGATCACTTTTTCACTGCATTTTTGTACATTGCTGCACAAAAATTGCGGCAAAAATCGCGGTAATTACCACGAATTTATTGCGATTTTTGCTGCGATTGGTGTGCAGTAATGTACAGCATTAATTGCTGTACCTTCCTGCACAAAAAAATGCATTGAAAAAACGCATCAAAAATGCACCGTGTGAAAGCACCCTTAGGGCATGTCCCCACTGCACGGGTTTTCGGCCGGCTTTTCAGCCGGTTTGCGGTTTTTCAGACCGCCTATAAAACCGGCCGAAAATGAGCACAATTGTGCTCTATGGAAATCCCGTGCAGCAGTCCCCACTGCACGGGTTTTCCGCCCGGCGGTGAACAACTCAATGGGAGGGGGGAGGGCTGTTCTCCGCTCAAAAGCCGTTCCCCCCCGCGGCCGTGGGGACGGCCGCAAAACCAGACAAATACCGGCCGGTTTTCAACTGCCGTGGGAACATGCCCTTAGTGCGGGCGCTCTGTGCCGCTCTGAGTGGTGGGCGCTGCTAGCAGCAGGGATGGATCCGGATCCATCATTGCTCTTAACACTTTGGACGAAACCAGCTGAATGAGGAGCAGTGCTCCGTCCAATCACCCCCTTTTGTCTTTTAAAAAAATTAAAGTTACACCTAATTGGTATTGCCATATCCATAAAATTCCAATCTAAGAGCTGCTGAGAACCGCAAAACCACTCTGTCTGCAGCAATGCCAAAAGACGACCTGCACTACCCACTGTGGTCGTTACGTGGTTAATCATTTTGCAGCAGGTCTGTGATTTAGGAACTGTTGTGCACTAAGACAATGGAACTCTCTTGCTCTACTTGTAACCATTGTATAATCAATCATGAAATCTGTTGTGGTTTCCAACATGAATGCAAAACGCAACATGAATGTGAACAAAGCCTAGGACTACTACATTTACTTATATTGGCCCCAAGGAAACAGTTAAAACATAATTTTTGGGTGTTCATGTTGTGGGACCCTAGCTGTTGTATTGTTTGGGGCAGTTATAGGTTCCTGCGTAGCCAGAAGTATTGCTACTTGGAAAACTTTGTGATAGAGCAGCAGAACTTAAACTGCCCTGCTGCTATAACTTACTATAGTAATTCTAGTGGAGAACGGCAAACAGATTGTCAAAGATTTTTAGGCCAAGCACCCCTGCTATGTACAAAAGATGGCAAGAATCTGAAAACAGATGGCTGTAGATAGATGACTCTCTTTTAAAAGGAGAAGTTTCTGGCTAGTTTTAAATCCTTGAAAATCTGAGGCTTTTAGCACACATTTTTGATTGTGCATTCCACTGATCCATTAAGGCTGTTTTTAGTCAGAATAGAGTGCAGCTGGAACTCTCATGCCCTGAAAAGTATGGAGGCCTGAAAAGAATTAGAGTAGGTTCCCATCTGAACTGAGGCCACCTTGCTGTTGGTGGATAGGCCCTCACAGTTTTGATCAGAAATATGCATGAAGTTACAATGACCTCAAGATATAATACTTTCAACATACAATGGGACTTTGTAATTTGTGTGGTTTCAAGACACAATGTCCCATACACTGATTCAACTGATTACCATGAACGGTGTCGGACGGGGAGGTCTGGGCCCACAGGGGAACTGATCTTTGGGGCCCAACCTACAGCTACTGTACTTGAAAATAATACCGGCCTCTTGGACATAAATGCGCCCATTTTACCACATAATACGGTGTGCAAAAGAGAACTGTATTGTGCAGTATGCATTAATACCAAGTGAGTCATATATCTGTCTATCTCACATATCTGTTTGTCTCACACATTTGTCTACCTCTCATATCCGTTTTTGTCTCACACATATGTCAGTCTAATATATCATAGACACTTTTACAGTCAGGGACAAGTGTACGCTGCCACTCTACCCGCGTCGATATAACTTACAACACTGCCATAAGGAGACCACATAGTGGTCCGACACCAGCTCAGGTCACATCACGTGATAGCAGCACTGATCCAATATAGAAGCAAAATAATACCTGCTGTCAGGGACTCACAGGAGACATCTTATCTGATGAGCCATGGTTTTTCCCTTTTCTTCTCCATCCATTCCGCCATGATGATTTGTCCCGGCCACCACTCATCCTTGCAAGATTTACACACAAATATCTTAGAATCCTCAATTTTCCAGAACCTCTTTACCTATTCCCACCTCTGTACAAACTTCCCAGGGGTGGGAGAGCGGATACAAGCCATAACTTAGAAGCACAATCTCCTAAGGAATTGGAGGGTGGGGAGAAGACTAACCCCCTGGAGATTATGCTACAGCTATAGGCTGCTCCCCTCAAATTATATTACCAGGTAGCTATGCAAGGCCCCAGGTAGCTAGATAGGCCCTATTTAGGTAGGCAGAACCCCACTGGACAAGTTGGTAGGCCGGTCCGAGGTAGCTTGGTTGGTAGGCCCAAGTAAGGTAGATAAGTAGGCCATGGGTGGGTAGGTAAATAGCCCCAAGGTAGATAAGTAGGCCCCAGTTAGGTAGGCCGTAGGTAGGTGTTGGTTAGTCTGTTAGTCTGTAGGTAAGTGTTGGTGGGGCCCAGTTACGTACGCTGAGGTAGTCAGGGCCCTCTTTAGGTAGTATTCAGGTAGTCAGGGCCCTCTTTACATAGTAGGTAAGTAGTCAGGGCCCCCTTTACATAGTAGGCAGGTAGTCAGTGCCCCCTTTACGTAGTAAGCAGGTAGTCAAGGCCCCCTTTATATAGTAGTCAGAGCCCCCTTTAGTTAGAAGTCAGGACCCCCTTTACTTAGTAGTCAGGGCCTCCTTTAGTTAGTAGCCAGGGCCTCCTTTAGTTAGCAGCCAGAGTCTCCTTTAGTTAGTAGCCAGGACCCCGTTTAGTTAGTTGCCAGTGCCCATTTAATATAATAGCCAGGACCCCCTTTATATTATAGGCAGGGCCCCTTTAATATAGTAGCCAGGCCCCCTTTAGTTACTAGGCAGGGCCCCCTTTCGTACATATAAAAAACAAAAAACCACAACAAACCACAACTCACATTTCTCCCCCTCCTGGACGCGACGAGCTCCCCGCTGGCTCCTAGTGGAGCCCGGCCTAGGCGGCGCGATGCTGTGACATCATCGCACGGCCTACGTCATCACTAGAGGCCGGCGCCTGGTAGGCTTAAGGCCTAACACCTTAGGCCTACTAGGGCGAACAGCGGAGTGGGGCTCTGCACCGCTGACACCGCGCAGCCCCGGGAGTCGAGGACTATTGTCCTCGATTCCCGGGCTCTGTCTCTGAACGCTCGAGACATAGGGCCTGGGCGTTCAGAGACAGGATGCTGCGGCTGAGCCCCGGGGAGCGGCAGCACTACCTCTGGGGCCCACAGGAGCTCAGGGTCCACCGGTGGATCCACCGACTCCCCGACGGGCAAGTCCGAGTCTGATCATGAATATTTGTACTTATGTTCAGTACTGCTCTTTACATATGCCAGGATAAACGGCTCCTGTGGGCACCAGGTAAGAGCTCCATTTTTTTACGGAGGGTCATTTCAAGGAAAAATTGGGCATACTTGTGGAGACGCCCTTGTCGGGGCGATAACCCCGTCAGGGTCATGATAGGAGTTTTTAAAGGGTGAGAAATAAACAAACACCATGGGCGACATGTATGATTTTTGGCATTAAAACTTCAATTTTTATACGCATAAATCAGACGCATTCTAGCGCATAAACGTTAATTCTGGCTCAGGTAAACCACTTTCAAAATGGTTTACCTACTCCAGCAGTAATGCACCTGGAATTGGCGTAACAAAGTTATAAATTTATAGCTTTGTATGGTTCTAGTGCGTCCCGCCTCCTCCTCCTAATGCGCCTGATGTTGGCGTACGGGCGATTATAAACTGAACAGGGATGCACTAGGTGTCGGGCTGAAAAAAAGACACTAGACTTCTGCCGCAGCCCCGTTTATACATGCCGCCCCATATGTCTATATACCCTGTCCCAAATACAGGAGGATTTGGAACACATTGAAAAGTGGAATGAATTAAAGAAAATCGGCTATTGGATTTGGTGCCACAAGTGACGACCAAGTCAAAAAAATATTTCATGTATACCTTTGTAACGGCGTAAGGTGTATACATAATTTGCTGGATATAGGACAGAGCCTGTGTATTTACATTTTTCTTTGGGTTAACAACCCTATGTGTTGGTGGTTTTAGGAGTATGGATATGTATTTTTAATAGACTAATTAAAGGTTATTTTTTAACGTAGATTTTTTCCAGTGATACATTTTTTAAGTTCTATGGGTAATATTAAAATTTTTCAGTGAGAGGATTTTTATGCAATCACTCCTTCAGATGTGGCTATCACTTTAATTATGTAAATGGACACATAAATAAAAAAGAAAACAGACTAACTGATTAACACGGAATATTCTTAAAACTGAATCTTACATAATAAAAGCTGTACATCTAAAAAAAAGTCTGCTTTACCCAATACCCAATACTGAAATGGCAAGAATATTTCACTTCTAAATGTAGACAGAGCTAGAACATCTTTTTATAGAACCAACAATGAATGCTTAGAAGTGGATACATATTTTTGCACATGTTCCTATAAATAGATATATTATTTTATGTATTACTCGGCCAGCATGTCAGCCAGGGCTGGACAGGGTACCCACTCTCTGGAACAATCAGACGTTGATGAAAAATATGGATTGCAGAGTTTAAATGAGTATAAATCTTTTTTTAACACACCAATACTATAAAGTTTTCAGCATAGAACAGAAGGTAAAACATAAAGCTGTCGCAGAAATCTCACTATGTAATCCATAGATCAGTTGACAAGCTGCCAGTTAATCTGCAATATTATTTTGGGCTATAAGCTTCTACTTAGTTTGAGGAGGTTTTCTCAGGCCACAGAAGTTGCAGATTAAACTTCTGTAAATGTTCATCTTGTTATTAAACAGCCCCTCAATTACAGGCCATACACAGCAATTATATTGACCTCTTACTGCGCCTTCTTTTACACAAGTGGATAACTAAATGGTACCTATACCCTGGTAAAATTTTTAGGGGTGGGATAGCCGTATAAACATTCACTGATTATCATTCGTGCAGCTGTTAAAGGGGTGTTCCACTTTTCAACCATGCAGGTCGCCGCAAGCTAGCTATGAGCCAACCATCTCATAGAATGAGAAGGGCGTCGCTTGCAGTTGTCCTCGCCATTCATTTCTTTGCACGTTTAGAACATGGCCAAGCACCCTTTCTCCGCTATGTTTTAAACTCCCATAGAAATGACTTGAGAGGATGGCTACAAGCATCGCTCTCCTCACTATCTAAGACAGTTGGCACATAGGTAGCTGACAGCACTGAAAAGCGCTGGTGTGACGTTCCTTTAAGGTCTTATATTGATGGCTGAACATTCTTAAAACTTTTGTTAAAAAAATGTTTCTGTAATTTTAGTTCCCTCGGGGTACTTGACCACTAGGGGTCACAAACACTTGTACACCATTCTCCAGTTCATTAGTGTTACTAATTACTAAGCTTCTGTTTTACTAATTAGACACAGCAGAGAGTGGCATCATCATGGTTGGACAGGGCAGATGGATCTATGAGAGCATAGAGAGATGGTTCGTTACCTAGAGAAACTTGTGTACACAAGCAGTAGATAAAATCTCCTCCATCTCCCCTAACCAAAGCAAAATCCTAAAAGCAATGTATTTGGTAATAGTCTTTTTTTACCTTTACCTAAATGGTTAAAGCTAATTGTTGTGGTGAGAAAACTCCTTTAACCTCTTACTGACATTGGATGTACCCATACGTCCTAGCGGGGAATGTGGACGTATGGGTATGCCCTGGACATTGTAGGGGTTCACAAGTACAGCATGGAACCAGCTGTATATTACAGTTAGCCCAATACTATGTCGCACACGACCGGAGCTCACCCCAGTCGCAGACAATTGACCCCCTGAGCTACCGCAGTCACGATTGACAGAATAAGACAGATGGAGGGAGCTCCCTCTGTCTGCATCAGCATCGCCGCGATGTGATCACGGCTGCCGATGATCTCCCTAGCAACCTGTAAGCCTAACAAAGGCTTCTGGGCTGCCTATGACACCACTATGCCTGGCCGTTCCCTGAGAGTATGGCTGGGCATAGTGATTGACAGTTACAATGCAGTAATAATGAAAATCATAGATACAATGAGGACAAGTAAAGAAAATATGAAAAAGGAAAAAAAAAAAAAGGAAAAGCAAAAAAATAAAAACAGATACAAATGGTAATTGTCCCAAAAATGATCAAAAATAAATAATATTTGGTATCGCCGCATGCGTAAAGACCTAGCCTATAAACCTGACATGCTAGTTAACCCACATGATAAACGCTGTAGCCTATTGAAAGATTTATCAGGGGACCTACACAAGTGCTCTGGATAGTGCGTTCATCATTGTGCTGAAAAAAAACTCTTTAAGAATATTCTGATTAACATCAATGTCAGAAACCTCTATACAATAATAGTGGGTAAAATTCTACCAACATAGTTATTCTCAATAACATTGGACATTATAGCAGCATGTCCTTTTAGATTTAATATACTGCTTTTAAGCAGCCTTACTAGAGATAGAGCTTTTCATCATTAGATGTGCATCAGGCATTTTTGCTACTAATAACATGTTTATTCTATAACCCTTGGCTGACAGCATTCAAGAAGTAAATGTTATCAGTAGCAGAAAGACAATGACGGAAAATTGTGGCTGTTCTGAATATTGGTCATTATGACAGTCTGTCAGTAAGAATGTCATGATGCCGTGTTACATCAGTATGGATGACTAGTAAATATACAATTTTAGAAGAAAACAAAGTTAAATTATCCAGAAAAGCAGTCAATAAAAATGGAAAAGAGTGTTAAATGTGACATTACTAAAACCATCTTTAATAATGAATAATGTCAATTAATCTATATAAGATTTTGGACACAACTGTGGGGTCTAAGAGCTGAGACCTCCACCAGTTTCCACATGACTGACTTTAATATAAAATAGACATGGAAATCAGCATGTTACAGGAATCTACAAGCCTGCTGGTGAGATCTGTGATCTTTCTGCTGACATCTAGAAGGGACAAAGCTCCTATTAACATTTGTCTCAATTCTATTGAGAAAGATAAGATGACTGGCAATTAGATCCCTTTACTGCTTAGTAATGGCAGGCCAATAGCTACTACTGGACTGGTTTAGAAATCTAAATTCTAAGAGGCTTCCTCATATCGACTAGAGAAAAAACACCCTTGTAAGTAAAGCACTCTGTCACATAAACCTTTTACATACAGATATATAATATATTTTTGGACTACAAAATGCACCTAAAATTCTGCGCCTGTAAGTGCCAAATTCAGATGAGAAAATGACACTGAATTTCTGAGGTAGATTTTCTACCTCCTATACTATAAAATGCATGATGCAAAAAAACCTCTGAAGAATTGACATATCAATTCTTTATAAGTGCTGAAAAATTCAGTACAAAGGAAAATCAGGTCATAATAGGTAACAATAAAAGTCAAAATACCATTGGGTTGGACTCTGATTCTGGGGCAGATTCAGAGCTGAATCTGCCTCAGAATCAGCCTCCAAATCCATTGTTTGAACATACACTTATGAGGAAAAGGAACTTAAAGGGGATGTATCGCTTCATCAGTTTGGCTATTCTCTTGTAGCTTGATTTTCTCAATTTCTGAAATCCAGGGGCGTTTCTTCCCCTCCCAGTTGGGTGTTTCTTAACTGAAGGGGAATGACATCATCCTCCCCCTTCCCAAGTCATTGTGTTCAACCCCCCCTCCACATGTCACTTTGTTATTCCTCTCCTTTTGCAGTATTATTTTGTAAGAGCTGTTTACATACCACAGGCCTGCATTCAGTCTAGACATTCTTCTATGAACTCAGAGCACTGATCTCTTCTCCTCTCACAGCTGGAGGTTTCTTACAGTTGAATCCAGTCTTCTATGAACTCCTTCAAAGCACAGATCCGTCTCTCTTCTATGCAGGAGCATTAGGCACCGAGGCACAATTCTGCTGTTTTCTGATTGTAGAAGCAGCTGCAGTGTCAATGAGGAGCTGGTGGCTGTGCAGAGTGAAATTGTTGCCGGCCCCTTACACGCAGGAGCATTAAGCACCGAGGCACAATTCTGCGGTTTTCTGATTGTAGAAGCAGCTTCAGTGTCAATGAGGCCCCTTATTCTGAGTGAGAGAGGCAGGAATGCATACTCCTGTGAATACGACCGGGGGCCAGACAGAATGTAAATTAGTAGAGCCGGCAGCCAATGAAATTAAAGGAGGTGGGATCCAACCGGCACTGGGGAACCGTTTTTACACAAAACGAAGATAAGGCAGACTGTGAAAATAAGACAGCTTTGCAAATGACATACAATTGCAAAGTTGCTTGTTTTCACTGTCCCCTTATTCTGAAGACCATTTAATGAAATGATACAACCCGTTTAAAGGGAATGTATCGCCAATATACTTTTTTAGTAATTAAAACAAGATAATATTACAGCTATACCACCTACAAACATAAGAACTGGATATAATATATTATACTACTAGTAGGGGACTGAAATACTCTTCAAAAATATAACAACTGACAAAGATGGCCACTCACGCAAAAAAGGATGATAAAATACAAGTTATTTTTTCTTAAATAAAAAAAAAACATAAATCCCAAGGAGATGTGTAACGGTAGGCTTACTGCAAAGGCAGGCCTGACATGTGGATCCTCTGGACCACCGCAAGCAGTGATATAAGCCACGCCAGTGAGCGGAGTCTAAGTATTTCCCCTATTCACCAGAGCCTGCCGCAATGGTTGGACTTGCTGTGGTTGAACGATACTAGGTCGCTAAACCTGACGTGACTTTCTTGTGGTGGCAGCCACAGAGGAGAAATTCTTGAGGATTTTTTTACAGAATACACACAATGTAATTGGTGTAAAAATTTGCTTTGTAAACAGGACCTTGCAGTGAACTCGCAGGCAAAAAATGGCAAACTACAGCCTCTTAGTCAATGTAGTTGATGTAGATGCCACTTTGCCCTTCTATGTTGCGATATCATGTATTCCGCAAAAAATATGGGGTTAATTGCCTGTGTTATAATCTTCATGCACCTCAGTTTATTATTAAAGGGGTATTCGCACCAGAATGATTAGCTTGAAACACATAGACAAAGGTAAGTAAAGACCATTACCAAATACATAGCTGTTCTGATTTTGCTTCATTTCAGAGTTAGAGCAGTTCTTATCTCCTATTTGTTTAAACAAGCTACCCTGGGTAACTGACCACCTCTTTTTGCTCTAGCAGAAGTGATGGTGATGTTGCTCCCTGCTGTGTTATATCAGCAGTACCGGAGCTTATATATCTTTGTTACTGACAAACTTTAACCATTTAGAGCTCTTTAGCCTTCTGTCCTGCTGTTAAAACCACTCCATCACCATCTAGGAGTGTCAGAGCTGAAATTTCAGTCATTGCTATAGAACTGCCCACAGCCTGACCAGGAAGTTGGAGCCAGAAGCTGGCTGTAACAAGCAGGCTCTGTGAAACAGCTGGATGAGAATATTGCTTTACTTAGGAAAATGGTAACTACCAATTTTACATGATACATATTAGGGAGTTTCTTGGGGCGGGTGACTGCCCCAGGTGCATTGAAAGGGGGAATTGTGCATCGGATAGTCACCAGCCAGCTGACTGTCCTTCCCTCCCCCATGAAAACCATGTGATGTCCCTTGTTCACATGGCCTAAATGAACAGTACATCAGACTCATTGGGTGTGCTTTGAAGCCAGACTCAGTTCAGGAACACTCCCCCATAGTAGGTGTGACCTGAGCAGAGAACAGCTCTGTACCTAGCGCACCTGTGGCATTAGGAGCTGCAAAACCCCTCTTTCTGCAGGAATGTCTTTTAATATCCCTACAGAAGAATGACCTGCACAGTTAAGGGGTTAAGCCATTCAAAGGTGGACTTGCTGGTGTGTTTTTGGATCATTGTCCTGCTGCATAACCAAAGTGCGCTTCAGCTTGAGGTCACGAACACATGGCCTGACATTTTCCTTTATGATTTGTAGGAAGACAGCAGAATTTATGGATCCATTTATCACAGCAAGTTTTCCAGGTCGTGAAGCAGCAAGACAGCCCCAGACCGTCATACTACAACCACCGTGTTTTACTGTTGGTATGATGTTCCTTTTCTGAATGCTGTGCTCCTTCTATGCCAGATGTAATGGGACTTACACCTTTGAAACAGTTTTGTCTCGTCCGTCCACATAATCTTCTCCCAAAAGTCTTGGGGATCATCAAGATGTTTTCTGGCAAAACTGAGACAAGCCTTTATGTTCTTTTTGCTCAGCAGTGGTTGGAACTCTGCCAAACTCAGGCCAAATTTGCACAGTCTCTTTCTTATGGTGGATCATGAGCACTGACCTTAACTGAGGCCTGTAGTTCTTTGGATGTTGTTGTGGGGCATTTTGTGATCTCTTGGATGAGTCGTTGCGGCACTCTTGGGGTAATTTTGGACGCCCGGCCACTCCTCAGAAGGTTCACCACAGTTCCATGTTTTCTCCATTTGTGGATAATGGATCTCACTGTGGTTCTCTTAAGTCCCAAAGCTTTAGAGATTTCTTTATAACATTTTCCAGAGTGGTAAATCTCAATTCCCTTGTTTCTCATTTGTTCCTGAATTTCTTTGGATCTCCCCATGATGTCTAGCTTCTGAGGATCTTTTGGTCTACTTCACTTTGTCAGGCAGGTCCTATTTAAGTGTTTCCTTGCTTCAGAAAAGGTGTGTCAGCAATCAGGCCTGGGTGAAGCAAGGGAAATTGAACTCAGCTTCCCAGGGATGTGAAAAAAACACAGTCAATTTATATTTTAAGGGGAGGGCGATTACTTTTTCAAACAGGGACCTGTAGGTTTTGATGACTTTTTCCCTTAACACAAAACTACATTTTGTGTTCACTTATGTTTGTCTAATATTTAAATTCGTTTGGTGATCCGAAACATTCAAGTGTGACAAATCCAACAGATTAAGAAATCAGGAATAGGGGCAAATACTTTTTTACACCACTGTAATTAAGGGCCAAGGGGGGTTTTGGGGTTGGGTTAAAATCATTTAAAAAACCCGGAAAATTTTAAACATGTAGGAAAAAGCTTATTTTCTGCTTTTAAAAAGGGGAAGGGAAAGGGTTTTTTAATTTTACTTATTTTTTGGGGCTTTGGGGGAATAAAAAGTAAAAACCATGGGCGACATGTAGGGATTTTTGGGTTGCTTAGATGAATTTTAAAATTGGGCACTTTTAAAATTTTTTAGGAAGCATCTGATTTTATTTCCCCGTTTTAAACGGGGCGGGGTCAAAAATTTCAGGGATTCTAGCGAAAAAAAGCGAACATTTTTCTTCAGGTAAATCATTTTAAAGTTTTTGGTATTTTAAAACACGCCTAAAGAAAGGCCCCCCAAAATCAGGGCATTACAAAGGCTGCTCCCCGCTCTGTAATGGGCCCTTTATTTTTGGAATTGGGGTTTTTAAAAAAAAATTTAGCAAACGGGGCAAAAATCTCAGGTTTAAAAAACCCGGATTGGGGCCCAAAGCCCCCTTTCATACAAGTCACCCCCATGTCTTTTGGCACGTCCCATTGATTTTTTTTGGCAAAATTTTTGCCTTTTTATTTTCCAATTTTTGATTTAAAAACCTGTCATGTAAAAAAAAAAAAAATAAGAGACCCATTCAAATTTTTTTCCCTTTCCCCTTTCCAGCATGATAAACTTTCCAATTAAATTGGCAAACCCATTATAAAAAGGCAGAAAAATCGGTTTAAAAAAAAAAAAGGGGTAAAAAAAATGGGGCAGAAAACTGGGGGGTGCCCCTCTTATGCCCAAAAACAAACAAAAACCCCCCTCCTTGAGAAAGAGGTGCATGAGGCCAAGATTTTGGTCCCCCCCCAGCGGGCCTTTGGTGGCAAGAAGCCCTTGCATGTTTTTTCTGGGCTGTAAAAGGAGGGTTTGGCACCCCATACTTTTAAATTTGGGGGGATCTTTTTTCCTATACTCTGGAGTAGTCAGGTGCATCCTAAAAGGTGTAAAATTTCCAAAAAGCTTTTAAAAAAAAGTCCCCATAAAGCAATGCGAAAAAGTCACCCTCATTTTTTTTTTTTAAAAAAAGTTTTAAATTGCTAAATTTTTAAAAGGTGAAAATCAAAAAAACCAAAAGGGAATTGTGTACATTAATACAAACGGTTTTTCCCCAAACATAAAACTGGTAAAACTTAATTACATCGAAGAAGAAAAAAATGGGTAAGGGTTTTAACATTATAAAAAGGGCATCAATAATCAGCCAAAGAAAAGGCTAAAGATGCCCGGGTTGTGGGCCAGTGGTTGATTTAAAAGGAAAAAACGCAAGGTAATAAAACCCTATAACATGTGTCCCCCTTAAGTTGAAAAGGCTTTTATAAACAGCATATCGCTAAGTTTAAACAATGTGGTTTGAGATTTTGGGTAATGAAACAAATTGGGGAGAAAATTTGGGCAGGTGTCCCAACGTGCACCCTTTTGGGGTTTTATCTTTTAAAGGGTTTTCAGTAAATTTTTCTTTTTAAATTGTTAGGCATTTTGGGTTTCCACCCTTAAATTTAAGGAAATTTACAAAAGGGTAAAAAGGTGATCAACCAGGGGCACCCGTTGGTTGAGAAGAAGTTTTTGATAACACGAGAAAAGGGAAAGGTTGGGGAAAAAAAGGGGGGGGGAGCCCGGGTGGGGGGGGGGGGGGGGGGGGGTGGGGGTGAAAACTTTTGGGAAAACGTCAGGAAAAAAGAGAGTCCACCGTCACCTTAACTTTTTGAAAAAGCAAAAACAGTTCCCAAAAAGGGGAAAAGTGTTAACCAGTTGGTTTCATATCCTGCAATTTGGTTTAAAAGATACCAAGTGGTGAGGCAAAAGTTTATTTAAGTTTTGATTTGAAAAGGGTTTTTGGGATTTGAACAACAAATTTTTTTTACCATAATTTGTTTTAAAATTTTTTTAAACCTTTTTGTTTTTTTATAAAGGGGGGGTTTGTCCCAAAAATTACCCGGGAATAAAAGAGATGTTTTTTTCTAAAAAAATTTGGGTTTTCTTGCGGAAAAAATAACCCAAGAAATTTGGCCGAGGGGGGCTTTTTTGAAACCCTGCTTATATATAAATTTTAGCAGTTTCTTTGATACCCACGGAGGTTTGGGGACCCAACAGGGGGGAAAGCCAAAAAAGTCCCATTCGGGGGGAGTCGGGGCAGAAAAGGAAAAAGGGGGAAGTCACAAAAAGAGCAAAACCCGAAACCAAAATTTTTTTTGGGTTTTGGGAAGGGCAGGACCAAAGGCAATGCAAAAGGGGTCAGCATGGGAAGAGGCACGGGGAAATTTATGGGGAAGGAGAGGTACCCCATTAGGAACCCCTATGGGGGAGAATTACCCCTGTGGGCGATGCGGTATTCCCAAATTTCCCAGTAAAACATGGAGGGAATAAATTTTTTCATTCCCAAAGGTTTTAAAAGAAAAGCGGGGAAATATCTTCCTAGAAAGAGATTCGATTGAGTTTTGGTAGGGGAAATCAGGGGGGAGTGAAGGGAGTTATAATAGCGTGTGTTTGGGGCCCTTGGATTTTTTGAGTGGGTAATGTCAAAGCAAACAAAGGGGGTCGTCCCAGTCCCGATCCGGGGAGATTTTCATAACCTCTTTCCATGTAACTGAAAGGCTTGCAGATAAAAAAAAAAAAGGGGTGAGTGCCAAGGAAAAGGAAAACCTCATTTTGGGGCTTCAGGGGAAGAAAAAACCTTTTCGTAGGGGGAACTGGGAGGCCACCTATTTTTTCCTAACCCCCCCTGCGCCTTTTGGGGGAAACTCCCAAATGCGCTTGCCCGCCCGGGAAAAAGAGGGGTTTCCCCGTGAAGGGAAGTAAAAAGGGTGATTGTCGGGGGGTTAATTTCCCCCAAACTGTCTCGCCTTAGCCCGGGCGTCTTCCAGGCCGTAATTAGAAGAGGTTTCATTTGGAAGTGCATATGTTCGGGAATAAATAATCAGTGGGGCTAACTAGAGAAAATATCAGGGGGTTATTTGGGTTGGTCTAGTTTATATTGGGTAAAAACTGAAAAAAAATTTTTTGGGGAACCGGGGGCCCCAATTTCCCTAAAAATCCTGAGCTGATTTGGCTAAATTTTTAAAGCTGAAGCTGCGGGAAATTAAAAACCCCCTTTTTCTTGTGTTGGTAAAGAACCATGAAAAATTCAAGTTTTGGGCCCCTTTTTCCATAAAAAACCTCCGGAAAGCGGGTTTTTTAAAACCACCGTGGGTCTCTGGTGTAAAGGTAAAAGGGGGACAAATTGGAAAAATATAAAAGATTTTGGGAATTTAGGGTAAAATTTTAAAAATTATTTGGTTTCTTCCCCAAGGGAGAAAGGCAAGATTTTATTCCAGGTTTTGGGAAGTAGGTTTTCAAGAGAGCGACAAAAATGTTTTTATGTTTTGCAGGGGTAAAAGGGAATTCCCTTTTTTTGGGTGTTTTGGGACCCCTATATAGGCCCAAAGAGTCTTTTTGGGCCATTTAAATGTAGTTTGCCCGGCCCCCAGAAAGGTGTGTTTTAACCCCTTGGGAAGGAAAACGGGGGTTTTTGTTTTCCCCGTTCCCCCTTGAAACCTGACAAATTCCCATATCTCGGGATATGGGGGCCGGGAAAACCTGACAGATATTCGACAGAATTGGGATACATAAAATTTAGTATATCGTCTGCGAATGCAGATAGTTTAATTTCTTGAGGCCAAGTCGGAAAACACCTTTTAAATTTGGGGCCCCGGGTTCTAAAGGTGACGAATAAAGGGCCCTTTTGAAAGGTTAAAGGAGGGGAGAGAGGGGGGCAGCCCTGGGTTTTCCTCTCTGGAAAGGGATTGGGTTAGATTTTAAAGGGCCCTTTTCACTTTAGGGCAGGGGTGGAATGGTTTGGCAGTGGGTAAAAAAAGCTAGAAAATTTTTCCCGAACCGCGGTTTGGGGGGTTAGGTTTTAAAGGGGGTTTAAAAAAAAAATTCCATAAACACGGATTCGAAAACCCCTTTTCGGCATCAAGGCTCAACAGCAAAAAAAAGGGCCGCTGGCGGGTTGTAAAAATTTTGGTTTGGCTGCAAATCGCATTTGCGTATGCCTACAGGGGAAAATGCTTATTATGAAAGGGAAAACCTAGCTGTGAGGGGGGTTTAAGAGGGGGCCTAGCCGGTTTGGGCAGGCCGATCTGCTAATTTTTTTAGTTTAAGGGAATTTTTAGTTTTGGGTTTTGGGGAAGGGAAATGGGGGGCGGTATGACTGGGGAGTGTTAGGGTCCCTCCCCGGCTTTTGGGAGAAGTATTGTCCCGGAATTCTTTAAGAATTCGGCGGGGTCTATTAACCTTTTATTTTTGCATTAAGGAATGTGGTTAAAAGGGAAAAAATTCATAAAGGGTTTTAAAAGAGATTATAAAATTTCTGATGGCGGGCCAAATTCTGGGCCTGCTGTTTTGGGGTAAAGGGAGGCGGGAGAAAAAGCGAAATGGAAAGACCTCATTTCCGTAAAGCCCGCCTCCAAACCCAGACTAGCTGTTGCGTCCGGCCCCCCCGCGATCCCCCCTGCGGGGCCGCCGCAGTTTCTGCCCCCGTCCCCGGGACGGGTGCCGCCGCTCCCCGGGTCCCCGGGGGGCCGGGTGCACTGGGCCCCGCCCGGCGCCCATAAAATTTTAACCAAAGGCCCCCCCCTCCTGCTCCCGGGCAGCTCCTGCTTTTCCGGCGCGCCGTCCCCGTCCCCAAAGGGCGCGCGCGGCCCCCTCTTGGAGTTTTAAAAGGGGGCAGGCGCCGGAAATTTGGGGGTAATTGCCGGGGCAACTGCCCTTTTTCACCGGGCCATCCGCCCCCCTCTTTCCCGGGAATCTTTATTCCCTTGCCAAATTTAGAAAGCTTTCCTTTTGTCTCGCCCCTGATCTCCCGGGTTTTACCGTCCCCTTGGGCCCCGTCTACTGACCCCGTCCCCTCTGCCGCCTGCCCGACCTCCTGCCTGTCCCCCGCCCTCGAACCATACTCCTTTCCCTACCCCCCGGGCCTGCCCCCGCTACGAGCCTGCCTGACTAATTTGCACCACGCTATACTTCGCTGCCCCCGGCAAGCAAGTCACGCCCGGGGGGACGACCTGAAGACTCCCCCCGGGAAACCAAGTCCAAACCCCGTTTTGGGGGGGCCCGGGCCCCGGGGGGTGAAAAACCGGGCCCTACTTAGATTCCTTTTCCCTGGCTTGGCTTAAAACCATCGCTTTGCGGGGGTCCATTGGATCCACTTCCGTGCCCGGGAACCGTTACAGTAAGACCGCCAGGGACCCCCCAAAGGGACACCGCTCCCCAGTGTGGCGGAAATCTTTTTTCGCGTGGTTCCCCCCGCCCTCAGCAACTGGCCCAGCAGGGACAACACGGGAACAGTTAAACCGCCATGGTGCAGCAACTCGTCACCCCCCACAGCAACCCCACCCCCCTCCTGGGGCCGCCCCCCGCTCCGGCGGCTCCACTGGCTCCTTTGGGACCCAAGCCCCGGGTTTTCGCTGCCTCCCAAAATTTAAACGGTGATCCCAAGGGCTTTTGCGGGGGTTTCCCTCACCCCGTGAAACCAAATCCCAATCCGAGTTGATGGGGACCAATTCTTGGGCCCAGAACGTTCCAAGGGGTGGGCGTTTGGGTGGCCCAGCCTGTTTGCCCGGGGAAAGGGCCCCGGGCCCCGGGGCAACGCCTCAAAGGGGACAGGAGCGATCCTGTGACAGCGGATCTGCGGGCCCTTCCTCGCTGAATTCCGTTTTTTCCCTTCGAGGAACCACTCGAGCCTCTTCCCGCGGAAAAGGCCCACTCTTAAAACCAAAGCCAGGTAAAAAAATTCAGTCGGAGAGTAGGGCAGGGGGCAGTTTCGAACCCTGGCATCAGGGGCTGTCCTGGAATAAAACCCCCCGCCCCTGCGGGGCCACCTTTAAAAAAAGGCCCTTTTTCCAGCAGCATAAAGGGACGCCCTTGCCGCAAGAGATTTTTCCCAAATCCCCCCTGACGAGTTAATCCCCCCCGGCCACCGAAAATTTACGGCGCTTCACAGAGGGGGAAAAGGAAAGAGCTCCCCCAAAGATCGCGGCCCTTTGGCGCGACCCCCCCGTCGGGCCAGGGGCCGGGCCTCCGGTGTTTCCAAAGAACCCCTCGCCGCTTTCCGCTACCATCTGAGGGGAACCCATGCAGGTGGATCAAGTCCACTTTTCCGACGGGGAATTTAATCCCGGTCGGCTCACAGAAGCATGTTTTGAAAACTGCGCCAGTCCCAGATCTTTTTTCGGGGGAGCGTCCCTTTCCCCCCCAAAACGCCCGGGTGAAACGCCCGCCCTAGGCTATTTTGGGAAAAGAGGCATCCCAAAGGTGAAAACTCTTCCTCTCCACGCCTGATATGCCGGTGGAAAAATCAGGACGACTCGGGTTTTGGGTTTTCCAGGCCCTTTGCGGTTTCGGGACTCCGTTCCCCCGGGAACCCTTTTTTAACAGGGCCCCCTTTGGGTAACCCTTTTAACCAGCTTTCCTGGGGTTTTAGTCGGAGAAGCCGTAGGGATATCCCCCCGTCAAGGGACTCTTGGAACGCCACCCCGGAAACAGGCCCCGGGCCCGGTGACCCTCCACGGGGGCCCCTTTTTTGCAAAAGGGAAAAAACTCCCCCCTACGTATTGCCTCGGTCATCCTCTGCGATTCCTGTTGGGCTCCCAGGCTGCAGCGCCTGCCCCAAACCCCTTAAATTTGGGAATGACCGGCCGAGGTCGTGCGTTTGGGGACCTAACGCGGGAACTCTTTGTCGGGTTTTGGCCCCCTGGGCCCGGTGCGCTCCTTTCCTTTCCCAAAAACCGTCCCCCAAAAGGCCTCTTTTCGGGATTGCCTAGGGAATCCCAAAGGATTATGGGGAAACGTTTTTTCCGGGGAAAGCGGGCCCAGGCCCCTTCCGCCCCCCCATCGCCCCTATGACGCCCTATGCCCCAACTGCCGGGACCCCATTCCCCCTAGGGGAAAGGGTTTTTACCCACCCCTGGGAACCAAGACCCCCCCCAAATTCGACCTGAAAATTGGGGAAAAAACCTGCAAAGGGTTTTTAAATCCCGCAATTCCCCCCCCCTGGGGGGGCGGGAATTTTTTCTTCGGCAGAAAAAAAATGGGTTCTTTAACGGGCCCCGTGTATCGACTATCGGGGTCTTAACAAGATCCCCGGTAAAAAAAACCGCTATCCCTTCCCGCAAACCCCGGAACTGTTCGGCCCCGGGGTCTTCGCGGGCAAAAATTTTCCCCCTCCCAAATTCGACCTTGCGAGGGGCCCCCCAAACCTCACCCGCATTGAGGAAGGGAGTTTAGTGGAAGCCCTGCTTTTAACACAGGAGGGCCCACTTTGAACAACTGGTCATGCCCTAGGGTTTTGTGCAACGCCCCACCATTTTCCCCAGGAATTTTGAAATCCTTTTTCCCGGGGCACCCTTTTTAAACACAGGCCCTGGCCCCAACCTGGGACGACTTTCCCGGGGGTTCCCCTGCTATGTGGAGATTTAAAACGCTCCCATGCCCCGCCTGGTAATTGGAGCGGTTACGTGCCAACCACCTTCAAACCCTAATTTTGGAAGAAATGTCTCTCCCCAGACCACCCTTCCCTTTCCTGGGGTTAAAAACAACCCCTGGACCCCCGGGTTTTACAGATGGATCCGCCGCTGTCGCTTTCTTGCAGGGGGCCCCGGCCGGGGGGGCCAAACAGCTATACAGCGCTTCCCAAGGTTTCCTCGAACTATTACCGTTTTTTTAAACCCGAAATTTTTCACCTTGGGGGGCCCCAAATCTTGCACTTACCAAAAAAACCCTTCCCCAAATTTCCAAGGCAGGGGGCCCCCAAGGCCGAAAAGGCGTTTGCTCCAATTTAAAGGCACCCTTTTCGCCTCTGCGCCCCGCCCCGCCCAAAAACCGGGATTCCGAAAACCCAAATCCAATTAAAGGGGGTTGGGAACCGCCTCCTGGGTCGGGGCGGGCCAATTTTATGCAAAGGGATCTAAAGGCAAGATGGTCACCTGTGCTTTCTTTCTCCAAGAGGGTTCCCCCCCTGGGAAAAAATTTAAACCCGGGGGGGGGGGGAGCCCGGGGATTTTCGGGCGATCAAGCTGGCTCTAGGGGATTTGGTTTTTATACCCTTTGGAGGGTGCTCACAAACCCCCTCACCTTTTTCCCTCCGACCAAAAAAACTTCAATACCTTAAATCGGCCCAACGCCTTAAAAACCCCACGTCAACCCGGGTTTGGTCCCTGTTCTTCTGGGGCGCTTAAATTTTCCCCAATACTTTTTCCCCGGCCAGCAGAGAAGAACACCCGGGGCCGATGCCCTCCCTTGCCTCCGATTTTTGGGGTGAGGAGGGCCCCGCCCCCCCCCATAAAAAAATTTTCCCCCTTTAAACGCCGACCCGGGTGGCCCCGGTAATCTGCGTAAGGTTCCTCCAGGGAAAACCTTTTGCCGCCCTTTCGCTCCGCAGGAAAATTTTTTAAAATGGGGACACTTTTTCCCCTTGGGGCCCGGGTTTCCCCCCAGGGGCACGCAAATCCTTCCTTTCCTAATCTCTCGTTCAACGGGTTTGGCCCCAGAGCTGGCAAGGGACATCAAGGATTTCGTGAAAGTCTTGCGTTACTTGTGCTCGGGAACAAGACTCCTCGCCACAGACCCGGGGTTTTCGCTCCACCCGCTGCCCATTCCCCAGGGCCCCCTTGGGCTCATGTGGCAAAAAAATTTCCCTCCCCGGAATTTTTGCCTCCCCCTTTGGGCAACCCCGGCAAAAGGGTGGTTTCCCCCGGACCGTTTTTTTTTTGAAGAAAGGGCCACTTCATTCCGGTGCCAGGGCTACCCTCCGCCCCCCCGTTCGCCAACCAGTTTTTGCTCCAATCTTCCGCCTACACCTGGGTTTCCCCAGCACATGTCTCGGAAACGGGGAGTCCAAAATTTTTGTCGAGGTTTTTTGGGGGCCCCCCTTTCTCTCTTTTGCAAGGGGAACCTCGATTTCTCTTCCCCCCTACCACCCGCAAAAACGAAAAGGCCCAAGGGGGAGAGGATCCCAAAACAATTCCCGGAGGGCAAATTTTACGACATTTTTTTTCGGGTCGACAGGAAAGACTGGGGCCCCCTTGGGTTCTTTGGGCGGAAATTTTTCCAAAAACTCCCTGGAGCCCAAAAACCACTGGGGAAATCCCCCTTTTTTCATCGTCTATGGCCCCAAAAACCCCCGCCCATCCATTACCCCTTGTCTCCACCCTCAAATTTTCCCCCAAACGGAACCCCCCCTCCCTTTCCCAAATATGGTGGACCCATTTTGGGAACAGACAAAGCCAGTCCCTGCAGCATCCCTCCGCACGGTTTTGAAAGGACCCCAAGCGGAAAAAGAATAAAAAGACCCTCCCCAGTGTTTTTTTGCCTGGCACAAGTCTGGCTAAACTGGCCAAAATATATCCGGGGTGAAGAAACCCCCCCGTTCAAAAATTGGGGGCCCCCCCGGTTTCAATATGGGCCATTTGAAGGTACTCCCCCCCCGCTCAAAACCCGGGTGCCCCACAAACTCCGGGTCCCACCCCAACAACGTTTTTTCCCCCAAATCTTTCATGTCCCTTGGGTTTAAGCCGGGGTTCCCCGAAAACCGGGTTTTTAAAATTTTCCCTTCAGAATCAAGCCTCCATCTTCTGAAGCGGGGGCCCCAACCCCTTTGCGGTCAATTAATCCTAGACATTTAAGACCCTCAAGGGAAGGCGGTTTCCCGACGACTGGAGGGGGGGGTTTTGGGCCTGAGGGGAGAAACGAGGGAGCCGGAGGACAACCAAACTTGGACCCCTGAACGCCTTTCAGAAAAATTTTTCCCAGGCCAGGGGAAAGGGGGGAGGGCTAAAGAAGGGGGGGGGGACGTTTCGTTTCCGGCGCCCGCTGCCCCCTGCGGGGCCGACCATTCTTCCCCCCGTCCCCGGGGCGGGGGCCCGGGCCCCTGCCCGGGGCTCGGGCGGCGGGGGGGACTCGCCCCCCGGGGGGGGGGGGCCATACCCCTTTCCTAGCCGGGGCATCCTGTCTTCCCCGGGAGTCCCCCTTGCTTTTCCCGGGGGGGGAAGGGGCCCCGTCCCCCGTGGGTCTAACAGGCCCCGCGCGGCCCGGGTCTGTGAGATTTAAAAGGGGGCAGTGCGCCGGTTAATTGGGTAATTGCCCCGGGCACTGCCTCCAATTTTACCTGGGGGGCTTCCGCCCGGGACCCTTTGCCGATCCTTTTGATGCCTTGGGCCCAATGAAAAGCGGTTTCCCTTTTTGTCTCTTCCTGATCTAACCCCTTTTACCGTACCCCAGGGTTTCCCTCTACTGCGGCCCCGGTTTTCTCTGGCCCCCCTTTCCCTGACCCCTCCTGCCCGCCCTCCGGGAAACCCTAGCTGCCTGCCCGACCACCTTTCCTGCCCCCCACTTTCGAGGGCCCGCCTTGACTTTTGCACCACGCTATACTTCGGGCGGCCACCCAAAAGGGAAGTTTAAAGTCAGGGGGGACCCACCCGGTTAAGGACTTCCCGCCGCAGCAATCCTTTCCCAATTTTTGCGGGCTCTGGGGGAAAACCGGGGCCTACTTAAAATTTCCCCTTTTCCCCGGCGTGGCTTTCCCAACCATCGCTTGCGGTGGGCCCCGTGGATCCAATTTCCGGGGCCGGAAACCCTTTAACAAATAGCCTCGGGGGAAAGGGCCCGGGGCAAGGATACGCTTTTTAAAAAAGGGCCCCCAAATACCCGGCGGAATTTAAAAGGGCGTTTTTTTGGGAAAAAAAATGTGAAAAGTTTTTGGGCGAATATACTTTGGATGGGTACAAAACTTTCCCTGGTGAACGTTTGGGGAAAGGGTTTAAAAATGTTTGGGGTTTAGGGCCCGGGTTTTAATTTCCCTACTTTCGCTAGTAGAGAAACCGAAACCATTACCCCACCGAAGTATCTAATTCTTTTTGGGGCTTAAAATTTCCCAAAAATTTTTCTGTTTCCCTTGGGAAGAAACTTTCCCAACAATGGGTTTTGGGGGATTTTTATTTATCCCCTTTAAAATTTTTCCCGGGGGGGGCGAAGGGCAAGTACTCCCCCGAAGGGGGGCCCGTGTTAAATCCGGGATTGGAGGTTGGAAAAATTTTTTTTGCGTTTCCTTTTTTTTTTGAAACTAGAAAAAGGGGATTTTTGGCCCTTTCAAACAAAGCTTTTTTGAAGTAGGCCCAAAAAGGTGGCAATGTTTCCCCCCTGTGGGGCATATTATCTCTTTGGGAAAATTTGGGCCAATGGTTTGTGAGATAAGTTTTTTGAAATCCTCCGAGTGGGGATCAAGTACAAGGGGGAAAAACCCTTGAGGGAGCGGTGGGGCAAAAGGCCGGTCCCGGGCCCAAATCGAAAAGGGTTTTTGGGGGGTATCAGAAATAAAGATGTTTTTTATGTTTGGTTTCTTTGTATAGATTAAAGGTGACAACGCGTTAAAAAAAAGGTCGTTCTGAAAAGACTGTTTTAAAGGAAAGCCGAGCCGGGAAAGTGTTTGTCCCCAGGCGAAAAGGGTTTTGAGGTTTCGCCAAATGACCAGAAAAAAGAATGGTTTTAAGATGGGGTAGAAAACCACAGAGGCCCCCTGGAAAAACCCGGGCTGTTGAGACGATCTGTTTTAGATCTGGGTGTAAATTCAAGTTTTAAAACCCTCCTTTCCCAAAAAAACGGGCACCCGGGTTTTTCCCCCCGAGGGAAGTTAAACAGGGAGGAATAGAATTAGCATTGGGGTGGAGGGGCAAGATTTTTGGGAGGGAGAACGAGTGTTGTGTATGGTGACATCAAGTAAGAAACGCCCGGGGCTGCATGTGAGTCATGGTTTACGGGAGAGAGTGTTATGAAATAAAATCGCCACCCCACAAGATTTTGAGGAGTATGATGCTGTGTGAAATACCCAGCCGGGGTGCCTTAAAATCCCGGTCCTCCCCCCCAGTGTGTTTCCTGAGGAAAAATTTAATTGTCCCCCCAGCCTCCTCAGGGTGTCAGGATTTTTTTTAAATGACGGTGATTTTAACCCTGCACTTTCATGTGACAAAGCGGGGAAAGTTTGTTAGCGTTGTGGGCTGTCAGTGTGGAAAGGGTTTACTCATCCTTTTCCAAAGCGGTGGCATGGGTGCTTGGTTTGACCAGTAAAGGGTCCCGTCCCAGCGGCAGGGGACATCCTCGATGGGGATCTCCCCAGGCGCCAGACCCCCCCCCCCCCAAAAAAGGTGTGCAAGATTCCCGGGGAAAAAGGGAAATGGGGGAAAAAAAAGGCAAAAACAAATAAACCCAACAGATATTGCAAAATTGGCATACAGTGAAAGGGAAAGTAGCCTCAAAGAGGCTTCCCTGCCCTTTGTGGGGTTCAAATTATTTTTTAAAAAATAAAAAAGGGGGTGCCCCGAGAAAACACATCACAACATCCCTTGCTGCAAGAAAAGTTTTGATTTTATTCACAAATGTGGTTTTTTATCCCTTTTTGCAATTAGTAAAATAAAGATATCACATGTGCTGGCTGTGAGGTCTTTTGGGCACTTGTTACTATAGACCATCCTCACAGCTTCAGGGAAAGTCTAAACACAGGGTTTAACTTTTTGATAGCGCCCTTTGGATTACACGGAAAACTATACAAACTAACAGGCCCATTTTTGTTTAAACATTTAAAAACAAAAGATTAAAATACATTTTAATGCTATTTTTGGGTTGTGCCCTATTTATATATATATATATAAATAAAAATATATATATATTGTGATACGTGAGGTATATAATGACAAAACATTAAAAAAAGACACAAAGGACACACATATAAACCTTTGTCCCCCTCCACAACGCCCCTTGAGACTTGTTCTCATTATTTTTTTTTTTTTCCCTATCCCTTTCCCATTCCTCTTTCCCCATCTGTCTTTTTATGGAATACCTCGCCCCGACAAAGGGGGGCCCCCCCAGTCCGGGAAACCCCCCAGCTCACCTACACCTTATGGTCTAATTCTTGAGGGGACGTGCGGTGCAGAGGGAGTAATGACTTTTTGGGGCACTTCTACGTCAATGGTCTTTTATTTGGAAAAAAATTGTCTTTAAATTTCCCCATCATCAAAAGGGGTAGGCTTTTGGACAGTAAGGGGGGTGGGTAGTGTCCTGTCATCCAGAGGCCGGGGCCTGGACAACTGTTCACATATGGGGTAGCCTGGTCCAAAGCTTTTTACAAATATTTCCTCAAACAAGGGGGAACACAAAACAATTAAGAAAAAGGAAACAAAACAATAGGGCAATACCTACTGGGCAAGCATTCCCTGCCAACCCCTTAAAACCCTGAAGTAAAACCACTGTTCCCCGGGGTGATCTATGCCCAGTACGCTTTACTTCTTCGAGAAATCCCTCTACTTTCTAAGGGCCCCAGCGGCCACCTGGTTTCCTTGCCTTAAATCATCGGGGCCCCCCTTGGATCCTATAGCATCGATATACACATGGGGTCAAAGCTGCCCTTTGGGAGGCTTTCCTTTTTCCCCCCTGGCTTCCTGTGTCACATCTTCTGTTCCTTAGGTCTTTAATAGTGCGTTAGGGCATGCTTTCACCTGTATCCCTGTTCTCGACAGGTTAATCTTTGTTTAACCCCATCCTAGTGAGTTTAAAAGGGTTTTCCCTTTTTTTTTTTCCTCTTTTAAGGGGTTTTTGGTCAACCCCATAGTCTTTCCCTGTGTTTTCCCAAACCCCAGCACCCAGAATAGCAAGGGGTCCCAGTACTCCCCGACCAAACACAATTTGCAAGGGTTTGACCAGAGTTTAAAGCAACATAATACTTAACATCAGTAAACACAACATCTGCTTTCACTCTGGGGGCTGGCGATTTTTCAGTGGAAACGTGGGTCCAGTTGGGCTTTTCCCGCCACCTTGACTGGTGTGGTGGGTCAGCAGGGCTTTTGGGGGGCCCCCCAAACCTCGCTCTAGGGTTTTACACACAAACTTTTTTTTGTAACCCTCTCCAGGCTGTAGCTTTTGACACAACGTCTAAGGGAATCTGGGAAAGGAAAACTCTAAAATACTTAGGACAACTCTTTAACCACTGCAAGTCCAAAGAGTCAAAGCACATTTTTTAGCTACAAATGCTGGGGAAAAAATTGCACCTACCTTGGGGGCATGCCCAACAAAATCTCATAGGGGAAAAAGGCTAAATTTCCCCGGGCGTGTGCCTGACTTAACCCAAACATGGCCTTTCTGGCCAGGGGTTTTTTTTTTTTCTCTTTCCACTTTAAGCATTGTGCTTTTTAGAGCCCGTTTCCCTGTCCCATTGCACTCAGTGGGGATAGCCCCGTGGCAACAGGGTCCCCTCCCCTATCCTAAGCCCTTTTTCGTTCTTCTTGGGTCCCTTTTTTTTCCCGCCTCCTGTTCTTCCCCGTGAGTTGTTCCTCATCTTGGGACAAAACTCCTTTCAGGGTTTGGTTTTAAGTTTCCTCCTCACAACAACACTTGCTTCCCCCTTTTACCTCCTGCGGCCTGTGTGGGCCCCGGGCGCCAAATGGTTTCGTCGTCTGTATTCACTTCCCCTGTGCCTTGATTTTTAGTATAGCCACTGTCCGTGGGCACAGTGCATCCATCAGGCCTGAATGCTTTTTCCATGTTTCACTGGGTTCC
>JAODAL010020407.1:35000-69517 GCA_025379985.1 Phyllomedusa bahiana | reverse complement strand
CCCCGGATTTTTTAAATGTGGGCTCATGCTGTGGCCGGCAGGTTTTGTCAATGTCCAGTAAAACAAAAAAATGGGGGTTGAAAGACTCCTTTTTCGGACTTTTAAATCTGGGGGTCAGCAGTTTTGGGGCTCATGCGCTTTCCAGACAGGGTTTTCAAGTCAGTTCAAGTAAGATGAGGGTTTTCAAATCTTTCTGCCTTCGGGCACTTTTTAAATTTTTGTGGGTGGGGGGCGGGGTTTAAGGGTCATGCTGGGGTACAAACCCGGGGGTTTAGTGAATGTTTTTGGTTTTTTTTTTTCTGTGGTTTTTTAAACCCTAAGGTGTTGAAAGATTTTGCACGTATCCTTTTTGATTTTTGTGGATGTTAATTCCGCTTTCCCCCCTTTTTGGGGTGTAAGTGAGGTGTTGTTGTTTCCCCTATAGATTTAAGGGTCAGCTATAACGCTGCTCACTTCGAAAAACCTTTATCGATGGTGGCCGACTATCGACTATCGCTCGATGTCGATAGCCAACGTAATCGCTCAACACTAGTAACAACCTATTATTAAGAAGCTGATAGACCTTATACGCAACTTGTGCATCCACCAAGGGGCTCTACATGAGAGGAGGCCTACTGATATCTTAAAAAGCAAAAATAGCATTTCAGGGGGGCTATGTTTCTTCTAATCCATGTCTCAATTCCATTTTTATATGATACTGCTGCCCTATAAAAATTAAAAATAAACTTACTCACCTCTCCTCTCACCCTGGATTCAGCAATGCAGTGGTAATGCCCCATTCAACAGAAGCCTGAAAGATAACAGAAGAAGGTGAAGGGTGAGAACAGAGCAACACTGGATTCAATGTGAATGTATAGGGGAGTATATGTTTTATTTTCACAGGACAGCTGAATCCTATCTAAAAAAATAAAATTATTACCTGGATAAACCCTTAAAGGGATTTTCTGACTGAAATTTGGGCAAGGTTTGTAATCGCACCCCTTAAAATTTCAATTGAATGAAGTTTATACTTAAAAAATTGTCCTCCATTATTGGTGCCTGTCTCTGTTTTATAAGTTGTGTATCACAAGACAGCAGGAACAAATAACTCTATTGATATACCCTTTACACTATTTGCATTTAAGCTGTTAGCTTTGAGAGGTTACTACATGATTTTCTTACTGTTGCCACTTTTTTCCTATATCGTCTATCAGGAGATAGAAAAATAAAAGAAGAGGTTTCTAACCTGAGTAGGTGTGAACACTACCAAACTACTGTGTCTTGAACTGAGGGCATTGCTAAAGGTATCAATGGCTGTTGTAGCTTCAGGGACAATGCAGGTAGTTTGAGTAGACATCTCAGGAGTTGTGGTCAAGACCCCTGTCACTTTATTTAACCCTGGTAGACTGATGTCCCTTTAGCTTTCCTTTTGTCTATTTATTTGTTTTTGCACATAAAACCAGTTCTTCTACAGTTGCTCAGAGCAGCCCTTCTGGAAACTAATAGAATGAACAGATTGTCAGTCCGGGCCTTGTTTGAGAAACATGTTTGTAGTGTCAGCAGCATGTGTGTAGATGAACTATGCATAGGATTTCTCCTTGTTCCTCACAAAGAACGTACATTATGTTTTCCCAAAAAAACATGTAGACAATGAATTTGTGGAAGTGGGTTTTATTATTATTAGCCTAAGTTCAAACAAACATAGATATTTAATAAAACGTTTATAACTAGAGATGGGCGAATTGATTCTTACGAAGTGGAATTCGTTTAGAATTTCAGGAAAACTTCGGTTCTGAACGAAGTCGAAGTTTGGGGGACTTCGGGTGAACGAAGTGTGCTTTTCATTGATAAAATGGCTGCGAGCACATGGCGTTACATGGGGCAAAGAACTCTGGGAGGAAGAAGGGCATAGCCTGCATGACATGTGCAGAGATAAAGCCAATCAGAGACCGGCGGGATTCTGTGACATCACCACTATATAAGTCCAGGCACGACGCTGGGAGCTCATACCACTCTCACTGTACTGATCAGGGAAGGTGCTGCCGCGGCTGATTGTTACTGAAGAACTGATTTTTATACAGCGATTTTTGTGGGGTGTCTCAACTTGTCTCAGAGACTGCTTCTCTTAACGTTCTATTTCTAATTTTTTGGGGTATTGGATCTGAAATCCAGTGTGCGTCAACTGCAGCTGCATATACATTCAATATCCAAGTGGGATCTAAGCCAGTTCCTGTTGTATTCATATAAAGAAACAGCGTTTTTACAATACAAATATCACTTCATTTTTGGTGCTCAATTCTTTGGCGCAATTTACATCCAGGGGTTAATTAAGCGTTGTTTTTCAACTGTGGTGACTCCAAGAAACCATTTTCACCGCCAAAATATATACATTTTTCCTGTAGCCTAATTCACAAGCAAAAGTTAATTACAATTTTATCTCTTGTTGTGTGGCGTAAAAAAACACCGCATTGTAACACGCTACAAAGCTAGTAGTTTGTGGTGGCTCAATACTTTGGCGCAATTTACATCCAGGGGTTAATTAAGCGTTGTTTTTCAGCTGTGGTGATCCCAAGAAACCGTCATTTTCAACACCAAAATCTATACATTTGTCTTGTATCCTAATTTACAATCAAAGATTAATTACATTTTATCTCTTGTTGTATGGCGTAAAAAACACCGCATTGTAACACGCTACAAAGCTAGTAGTTTGTGGTGGCTCAATTCGTTGGCGCAATTTACATCCAGGGGGTAATTAATGTTTTGTTTTTTCTGCTGTGGTGACAAAAAATAAACCGTCTTTTTTTCACCGCCCAAAAATACATTTTTTTCCTGTAGCCTAATCACAAGCAAAGGTTAATTACAATGTTTATCTCTGTTGTGGTGCGTTAGCAAACACGCAATTGTAACATCTGCAAACAAAGCTAGTAGTTTGTGGTGGCTCTATTTCTATGGCGCAAATTTACATCCAGGGGTTAATTAAGCGTTGTTTTTTCTGCTGTGTGACAAAAATAAACCCGTCTTTTCATCACCGCAAAAATTACAATTTTCCTGTAGCATAATTCACAAGCGAAAGGTTAATTACAATTTTTTCTCTTGTTGTGTAAGCGTAGAAAACACGATTGTACCGCTACAATAGCTAGTATTTGTGGCTGCTCAAATCTTTCGTGCAATTTACATCCAGGGGTTAAATAAGTAAAAAATCATTGTTCTGCCTGCTGTGGTGACTCCAAGAAAGCCGAACTTTTTTCAAACCGCAAAAATTACAATTTTCCTGTACCATAATTCACACCGAACAGGGAAGGATAATTAACATTTTTTTCTCTTGTTGTATAGCTTAGAAACACGCAATTGTAAAACACGCTACAAAGCAGAAGTTTTGTGCTGCTCAATTTCTTTTGCGAATTTACATCAGGGCTTAATTAAGCGTTGTTCTGCAGTGTACTCATAAAAGAAACTTTGTTTTCTACCGCCCACAGAAGAAATTCTGTAGCATAATTTCATATTCCGAAGGTTTAATGAAGCCTGTTGTGCTTTTATATCAGTAAAATACACAAGTTTTTAACGGTACATACAAGTCAATTTTTCCTGCCCGATTGTGGAGCACAATTTATAATCCAAAAGGTTACCAAGCTTGTTACTTGGGTTCATTTGGGCGTCAAATACAGGGTGTGTATTTAACATATACAGATATCTTCATCAAACAGTGTCTGTACATTTTAGAACATACAGTAATTCAACCGAGAGGGGGCAGGCTCTTTCACCTGCGGGTGGCAGAGGCCCACAACATTCCCAGCCCAGGTCGCAGCACAACAGCAAGGGGGACGTTCGCAGCAGGGGTCACTCGGTAGGCCACTACCTGCCGCGGTCATCTGCGGCCAGGGTGTTGTGCACAACCCAATGGTTCTTGATCGGTTGACTAGTCATCCACTTTCCTCCAGATAACATCTGACAACCCCAGCCAGAGTCGGTGGGAACGTCAGACACAACCCTTAGTTGGCATGGGCCCGGGACGGTCAGCATGCGGCCCCGGCCCTCACCTGTCCTCAACCCGCCTCTGTCCCATCCGGTTCCCTCAGCCAGAGATCTACTATGTGCATGTTGTGAGGGGTCAGCCTCTGCATACCAAGACCGGTGATGAGTACAGCAGTGACGATGAAACACAAATAGATGGTGATGTAGCCGAACCGCACTTGGAGCCGGGTGAAGGCAAGGCCTTCATAATCGTCAGGAGAAGAGGCGTCAGCTTGCGCGTCAGGCAGCGGCACACTGCAGCAAGGGCGGGTCGTGGGTGGCCATGAGGGTCTGCAGGATAGCAAGCAATTGAGGTCGGGAAGCCAAGCGGCCACGGGTTAAAAACCCACTTCGCAGTTGCAAAAAGTACGGCACAGGGCTTCATTGAGGCAGTGGCTGCAGTAGTCCACTCAGTGCTGAGTGGTGGCAGTCAAATCCGATACTTGGCAGTGTGCAGTTCTTTGCTAAACACCGGAGGAGCCGAATATGGGTATATGTTACTCTGTAAGCATAAAAGTGAAGCGTGCCAGGACTAACGTTGGCACCACGGCCCTGCGTCCAACCCTTGCAGCGTCACCATCCGGTGGCCTGGGAGAAACGGGCTCAATGTGGTGGTCCAAATCCTTCCGCCGCAGGCAGCCGCAGCAAACCAGCAGCAGCAGCAGCGCCCTGTGGCATGCATGCCATTGCCGCCAGTCAATGCTCCACCACCTCCTGCAAATGGAGCTGTTTCTCTTTGACATCATCTCATCTCCCGGTCCAGATGCTTCCTCCGCTCTGCCTCCTTCCTCGCTACTCATGGCGCCAGTAGACGTTCACGAGGCCGATTGCAAAGAGACAACAGTAATGCGTCCAACCATCCTAAGGTGCAGCAGGCTGAAGAACCGTTCTCGCTGTCCAAGTTGGTTGGTACTGCAGTCCCTCCCTTTCCCAAATGGTGACCTCTGCTGGTGGCCTGGGAGAAACGTGGCTCAGTGTGGTGGTCCCAATCCTGCCGCCGCAGTAACAGCAGCAGCAGAGCAGCACCAGGGCACGCATGGCCATTCTGCAGCCAGTCAATCTCCACCACCTCGCAGAAGGGAGCTGTTTTCTCTTTGACTCATCTCTCCCGGGCACCAGATCCTCCTGCTCCTCGCTGCTCATGCGCCAGCAGTCGTTCAACCGAGGAGATTGCAAAGAGTACTGCAGTCCCTCCCCTTTCCCAAATGGTGGACTCTGCCGTTCAGAGAACTAATGGCTTGTGCCGAGCCCGAGATGGAGAGTTCCAAGCCGGTAATTTCCTTTTCCAAAAAGGAGCAACCAGCAAACTTCATAATATGTAGTACAAAGTGGGCCAGTCCTTGAGCTTTATCGTTTGTTCCAAGATGCCACGGCACACGGACGTCTGGAGTGTAACACGTCAAGGCCAGTACATGTCCCTTTACGGCCCACTGGGTGAATGTGCTTCCGCCCAGGCACACAACACTTGACAGGCGAGACCGCCGGCTTCTCCTCACGTTGTCAAACTGCGGCTCCCTGCGCCAAATGTTCCTCCTCCTCCTCCTCCACCACCATCTCAGCCTCCACAAGTACTGCTCCATCATACCACATGTTTAGGGCACAGCGGTGTCACGCAGTTCTACTACACCTGGCTGGCCTCGGCAAAACGAAGTCACACAGGGGAGGAACTCTCCGCGTCATGCAGCCAGAAATCGATGTGTGCTTTCCCGCGCCAACTCAAAAGCCGGAAACCATTGGTGACGGACAATGGAGAACATGGTCCACGCTGCACGAGGAGGGAAGGTCCTTGCGCCCTGCATGGCCGCAACGTTTCAATCTGGTTGTTGAAAAGGTTTCCTGAAGTCTTCCACCGATCTTCAGAAGATTCTGAAAATGGCCAGGAAACTGTGCATGCACTTCATCCATTCCTACAAAGCCAGAACACCCTCCCTGGAGTTGCAGCGGCAGAACGGCCTCCCCAACACACTCTGTTATGCGATGTTTTCCACCCGTTGGAATTCCAGCCTGCACAAGTTGGACTGACTGTATTAACAGAGAAAGGCCATTTACGATTTTTTGATGATCCAGGCGGACAGAGTACTCCCCTGTGTAATTTGATGTCAGCCAGTGCTGCTCATGTTACACCTGCCGTTTGTTGAGGCCGATTCGAGAGGGCGACGTATTTGTCTTCACCAGGACTACGGATGAATAACGTCATTCCAACTGCTTCATGTCCTGGAACAGATGCTGAAAATCTGTCTGGGCAGGGGACTGGAGACGTGGCGACTACTCTCGCGGCCACATGAGTCCGGTGGGGACTGAAATGAGGAGGAGGAGGAGGTGACATTTGAGCAGACGCATTGTCTGGTGAAATGATGGATTTTTCTACCCTGGTGACAAAGAAGGAGGAGCGGAGAGCTGGAGGAGGTAGAGGAGATGAGGAAGATGAGGCAGATGACCCTCAAGCACCATGGCAGTATACATTGGAGAAGGAGGCAGGGAGCCCTCGAGTCAATTGTTGCAGATGCCCGCAGCATCTGATTTGCCTGGCTAATGACAGCCGATTAGGTCAGCATCCGGCCAGAGGATGACTTCCTGCTCGCCACCCTATTGGACCCTCGCTACCGGTCAAAATGGGAGCCCTTTTTCCCAGCTATGAAGAGGAGGAAAGTCAAAATACTATAGGAAATCCTCCGTAGTCCAGTTGGCCGCTGCCATGGTGCACATCGTCCCTCCTCTGACAGGTCCTGACCGGGTGTCTTCAGCGCTCACCTACTACGCCACGGCTGCCCGGGGGAAGGTGGGGGTCGGAGCAGTACCAGCTCCATCAGCAGCAACCAAGTCCTGGAGTCACTGATAGCAGCTCTCCTTCACCACCTAGTGAGGAGGGCAAGTCGCCAGCGCAGCAGCAGCAGCAGGACCTGGGGGCAGACCCTGAACCAACAGGTGGTGGCCTACTTGGAAAGCACTCTGCCACCCCAGTTAGAGGATCCGCGGGACTACTGGGCACCAAACTGGATGTGTGGCCGCAAACTTGCCGAGTTTGCAGTTGAGAAATGTCCCTGCCCGTCCAGTATGTGGCTCAGAGCGGTGTTCAGTGCGGCGGGGTGCGGGCGGGGCCATCGTACCCAAAGGAAACCCCGCTGTCCCACGGAAATTGTGGAATGACGGTCCTTTGTCAAGATGAATCAGGCTGGAATCGGCTAGGATTCCAACACACCAAATGCCTTAGCGTCAGACTACATCACCATGACGCCTCACCCAAACTGTGAGAAATAGTCTTGGTTCAAACTACCTCCTCAGCCACATTCTGATGCAGCCACCGCCTGATGCCACATATCTGCTGACAGTTTCTCCATCTGCCACGCAACCATTTTTACAGGGACTGGTATTGCCACCCACCTCCCACAATCTGTCATTGTCCCACTGTCTGTCCTCATGATGGCTGCTGCTGTGCTGCTGCCGGACCTAAACAACGTCATTTGTGGGCACTGACTGACCTCATGCTGGCTGCTGGTGGCTGCTGCCCGTGACCTCCCCACAATAGTTTCACTGTGCCACTGTCTACCTCATGCCTGCTGCTGTGGCTGCTGGCCCGTGACCTACACAACTGTCATTGTGCCGCTGTCAGACCTCATGCTGCTGCTGTGGCTGCTGCCGTGACCTACACACTTGTGTCATTGTGCCACTGTCTGAAACCTCATGCTGCGGCTGGTGGCTGCTGCCAGGGCCGGCGACCTACACACTGTGTCCATTGTCCCACTCTGTGGGCCTACTCCTGTTTTTTTGCCACCTCCAGAATGTCATTGTGCCACGGTCTGACCTCATGCTGCTGCTCTGGCTGATGCGTGACCTACACACTGTGTCATTGTCCCCACGTGATGGCCTAGTCCCTGTTTTTTGTGTTGCCACGCCAGAATGTAATCTTGCCACTCGTCTGACCTCATGCTGCGGCTGTGGCTGCGGCCAGGGACCTACACACTGTGTCATTGTTGGCACTGTCTACCTCATGCTGCTGCTGTGCTCGGCCGTGACCTACACACTGTTTCTTGTGGCAACTGTCTGACCTCATGCTGCTGCTGTGGCTGCGCCATGTACCTATACACTGTCATTGTGCCTCTGTCGGGACCTCATGCTGCGCTGTGGCTGCGGCCCGTGACAACACAACTATTTCTTTGTTCAACATGTCCGAACCTCATGCTGCCTGCTGCTGTGACATGATGCCGTGACCTTCACACTGTCATTGTGCCGCTGTTCTGACCTCATGCTGCTGCTGTGGCGGCTGTGCCGTACCCTACACACTGTGTCATTGTGCCACTGTCTGACCTAATGCTGATGCTGTGGCTGCTGCCGTGACCTACACACGGTCATTGTCCCCACTCTGTGTCCTACTCCTGTTTTTTGCACTCCAGAATGTCATTGTCCACGGTCTGACCTCATGCTGCTTGCTCTGGCTGATTCCGTGACCTACACACTGTCAGGGTGCCATGTCTGACCTCATGCGCTGCTGTGGCTGCTGCAGACCTACACACTGTCATTGTCCACTTGTCTGACCTACATGTTTTATTTATTTGCTGCGTGGCGTGCTGTGCCGTGACATACACCACTAGTTCATTGTCCACGTCTGACCTCTATGCTGCTGCTGTGGCTGCTGCCAGTGACATACACACTGTGTTATTGTGCCACTGTCCCTGACCTCATGCTGGGGGCCACTGTCTGACCTCATGCTGCGCTCGTGCTGCTGCCAGTGACCTAACACACGTAATAATTGTCCCCACTCTGTGGCCTACTCCTGTGTTTGCAGACCTCCAGGAATGTTCATTGTGCCACGTCTGGACCTCATGCTGCTGCTGTGGCCTGCTGCCGTACCTCCACACTGCAATGTCCCACTCTGTGGCCTACATCCTGTTTGTACCACCCTCCAGAATGTCATTGGCCACTGTCGACCTCATGCTCGCTGCTGTTGCTGCTGCCATGACTACACACTCTGTCATTGTGCCACTGTCTGACCTCTTGCTGCTTCTGTGGCTGCTGCCGTGTCCTACACACTGTCATTGTGCCACTCTCTGACCTCATGCTGCTGCTGTGGCTGCTGCCGTGACCTACACACTGTGTCATTGTCCCACTCTGTGGCCTACTCCTGTTTTTGCCACCTATAGAATGTCATTGTGCCACTGTCTGACCTCATGCTGCTGCTGCTGTTGATGCCGTCAACTCCACACTGTGTCATTGTGCCACTCTTTGGCCTACTCCTATTTTTTGCCACCTCCAGAATGTCATTGTGCCACTCTCTGACCTCATGCTGCTGTGGCTGCCGCCGTCACCTCCACACTCTGTCACTGATGTTGCCACCTGAGCCTTCAGCTTATTTGTTTCCAGCTGTCGCTGCCATGACTTTATCAGGCTACATTCCCCTTCAGTTTTTTGGTCAGTTTTGCCCTCTTAAGTGCCCAGGGAATTTTAGAGTGAAGCGATTCTAAGAGCGGCAGCAGTCATCTGCGTGTCATACTAAACACAGCATTGTATGAAGACTAAACCAAGCTCCCTCTGCATATTTAAGCATGGCAAAACGTTCTACAGCACCGTACAGGCTCTGTGCAGCCTGGAAATAGCTGTTTTTTAACGTGATTCGTCCCAAAGTAATTCGGAACGAAGTTATTTTTTGCAGACAAATTCGGCGAAGTGAACGAACCGAATTTCGGGAATTCGCCCATCTCTATTTATAACATTTATGAATAAGTGGTGATGGCTTAATACATAATCTAGCCACATGATACCCTATGCCAGCCCAGCTGCCCCACACAATGCAAAGGTCTTTAATGAACTCCTTAATCACAACATTAAAAATGTCTACGTCTAATAATGTGAAATTAGCCACTTTCAAAATGGTGGTGGGTGGTATGCCTTGCAAAGTATAGCTAGCATATCGTAGGCACATAACTTAGGCACATTCAAATGTGTCGTGCCTGGCGCAATCTGCCCCTAGTTTTTGTGTATGGCTGTTCATACATATACAGAATAGGGCTACGACATGTCGCCATCTGTTTCCAAACACTAGAGTCCGGTCAACATAATAGTATCAATTGAGAAAAATGCAGTAAAGCTGTAGGAGCAAGGAGCATTAAAAATACAGGGTTCTCTTATCTAAATTTTAGCAGATCAAATAGTACATTGCTTCTTTAGATCAAGAAGATTAGACAAGGTAGCATCTTGACGATCTTTGCTTATATCACGAAGCCAGTGTTGGATTGGGGTGCTTGGGACACACCAATAGAGTTTATTCTTGGGGTATACCAGTGAAGTTGATTCCTGCAGTCTATTCTACAGCTACTGTACATGACTGCATATACGTCTTGCTTTCTGAATCTCTTTTTCTTCCTACCTGACATGCAGCTGTTTAGTCAAGACTAGTGTTGAGTGATTATAATCGACAAAGTTGAAATCGGCACGGTTTTTATCTTGATCGGAATTTTCCGATCACGCGATAATTTAGGTGGGGAATCTGCGCATAATCTATAATATTGCGCCATTTTCAGCACTTCCTGTCATTTTGGCAGCCAGCAAATCAGCTTAAGAAATAGAGCAGGGTGAGCTGGTGTGGCGCGTCATGCCCTGTGATGTTTTATGGTTGTGATTGGCTGGAAAAATCACATACCTCGTTTTACATAGAACAGTTCTTCCTGTTCCCAGCATCAGTGTGTTAGTGTGTCTCATAAGAGCAGGACATGTGTCAGCTTTCTCCTCAATACAGCTCAGCTCAGAGACACAGTTCTCTTTGTTCACATAGACAACTATGCTTTTAGCAGACTGCTTTGAACCTGCATTGCAATGGATTTTTATTACCAGTTTTTGGCCAGTTTTTGGTGAAATACCTTGTATTTTGTGCAGCCTTTTACTTATATTAGGGTAACTGCAGTGTATTTCATAGGTGCAAAACCCACCTTTTATTATCCGTACACGATTTAATTATTTTTTTTTCACTTTTGTGCAGCCCAGTTTTGTTCAAAGACCCACTTTGTACTTACAATAGGATACAGAGCTTTTCTAGTCACCGCAGGTGTATTTCATAGGTGCAAAAACCACCTTTTATTATCCATACACAATTTTTTTAGTTTTTTTTCACTTTGGCGCAGGCCATTTTGTTGAAAGACCCAATCCTTTCCTTAAATATTACCATACAGAAATTTGCAAGTAATTGCTGTTGTATTTCATAGGTGCAAAAACCACCTATAATTATCAGTACACAACTTATTTTCTTTTTTTTCCACTTTGGCGCAGCCCAGTTTTGTTCTAAGACCCACTTTGTACTTACAATAGGATACAGAACTTTGCTAGTCACCGCAGGTGTATTTCATAGGTGCAAAAACCACCTTTTATTATCCGTACACAATTTATTTTCTTTTTTTTCCACTTTGGCGCAGCCCAGTTTTGTTGAAAACCCATCTTGTATTTATTTTTACCATACAGAAATTTGCTAGTAATTGCTGTTGTATTTCATAGGTGCAAAAACCACCTTTTATTAACCGTACACAATTTAATTAGGTTTTTTTCACTTTTTTCGCAGGCCATTTTTGTTCAAAGACCTCCCTTGTACTTACATTAAGATACAGAAATTTGCTAGTAATTGCAGGTGTATTTCATAGGTGCAAAATTCACCTTTAATTATCTGTATACATTTCAAAGAGGTGTTTTTTTTTTACTTTGCTGCGGCCCAGTTTTGTTCAAAGAGCCACCTTGTACTTAAATTTGAATACAGAAATTTTGTAGCTACTGTTGGTGTATTTCATTGGTGCAAAAAGCACCGTTTGTTATCCGTATAACTTTGAAATAGCTGTATTGCACGGGGTGCGGCCCTAGTTTTTTTCAAATAGCCACATTGTATGACAATTCTGATAGAAAATTTTTCTAGCAACTTTCCTCGTTTGTCATTGCTGCAAAAAACGCAATTTCTCATCCGTGTAACTGATGAATAGTTTTATTACGTTCGTTGAATCCCAGTTTGGCGCAGATAGCGCACTTGTAAAGATAGTTTTTTTTGAAAAACTATCAATTCCCAGTCCTACTGGGCAGTTGTAAATCCCTGGGACTGAAGGAAGAACACTGTTGATTTTGTCTTACGGTTCTTCCACCAGACCGCATTTCACAGGTATTCGCCTTTGCCGTAAACGCATCAGTAGAGGCAAGAATCTTAGGTGTTTAGCCACAAACAACATATCTAGTCAGATGCAGCGAATGCATGAGTTGAAATGGAGGCAACAATAAAAAAGGCTACACTGATGCCGGGCTTCCAACCACTGTCACACCCTCTATCTCCGCCTCCTCCTCCTCCGCCACCACCAAGCGTTCCTCAGTTGCCCATGTCTCTCAGAGTCATGATAAGGGATCAGCCTCCGCTTCAGCCTCCACCGTCGCCCGAGTACCACCAGCACCACCAGAGACCAATCCTACCCATTCTCCTTCCACCCCGTTTGACGACCTGCACGCCGTACAGCGGCCAGTCTAGCAGCCAGTCTTCTGTCCTCCAGGGTTTTGGGAGCAGAAGAAACACTTTAAACCCCAAACCATCCCAAAGCCAAAAACCTGAATGTCAGCATTGCCAGGCTTTTGGCCTTGGAAATGTTGCCTTTCCGTCTGGTGGACACAGATGGGTTTTAGCCACGTCATGGCCCTTGCCCCGCCCCCAATACCAGATGCCGAGCAGCATTTCATTTGCCAAAAAGCCGTCCCTGCCCTGCCCAGCCCACGTGTCCCTCTAAAATTCCAAGCGCGTTGTCTGCATCTGTGTCCGCAAAGTCCATCTGACCACCGAAACATGGACTAGTAAGCATGGCCAAGACCGCTATATCTCTGTGACAGCTCACCGGGGAGCTGGGTGGATGTCTCTGGTGGGGACGGTGGCTCTCGGGCTCGGCGCACGCCCCTCAAAACCGCAGGGATGGTGCAGGGTTTTTTCCCCCAAGGTCCCCTGGTGGTATCACGTGCCCAGAGAAACCGGGCGTGTTAAAATTAATCTGTCTTGGAGACCGTCCACACCGGGTCAGGAGCTGGGGGACGGAAACTCCGCAACGAGACCGTCGCTGGCTGGGTACAAAACCTTTCCAGGAAGGTGGGGGTGCAATAAGGGGTCGAAATTTTCGGGCCCGCCCTTAAATCGGTGGGGCGGGGATCACATCCCTTGCCTTCACAGGGGTATGAACCTTGTCGTCCAGAAATTTTCTAAAGCACTCCCCGGGTCTGGACTGCCTGTAAAAAAAAAAAATGGGGTTTTCTAACGGGGCTTTTTTGTTTTTCACAGTTGTCAAGAGGGCTAAAGGGTCTGTTTTGTTTTTTTGGGGCTTTGCTGTGAAATGCATTTATACAAAGGGGTTCCTATTCTTAAAATGTGGTTTTCTAACAGACATTTGCCCCTTGTCAAGAGTGGCTCAAGGGTCAGTTTTGATTTTGGGGGGCATTTTGCTGTAAATGCAGTAACTACAGGTCCTATTCTTAAAAATTGGTTTCTAAACAGACATTGTTTTTCACCTTTTTTTGGGGCAAGAGTGCTCAAGGTTTTAAAATGTTTTAAATTTTTGGGGGAAATTTTTTGGGGCTGTGAAATGCACCCTATACACGGGGCCCCTATTCAAAAAAAATGGGGTTCTAAAGACATTTGTTTTCAAAAATTGTCAAGAGGGCTAAAGGGGATGGTTTTTGTCAGAAACAGGATAGGTGGGACACGTTAAGGGACAATATTGCAAAAGATTGTTTTTTGCAAGATCCTTTAACATGCTAGCAATCCCTGTAGTAGACAACCCATTTAATACAATTAAAAAAAGAGAAAAAAGACATGGGGGGTTTTTCCCACCTATTTTAAAAATTGGGGTTTTCTAGAATTAAAATACAAAAAAACTTGATGTCCCCAAAAAGCTGTACAAATATTCCTCTAAATGTACAAGGGAGGTACGGGAAGACTTAACAGATGAGGTTACCCAGGACAGGTATAGTCAATGTTCAGTTCAACAAAAAAGGGGGTTGAAAGACCCCTTTTTTTGCACTTTTTTAAATCTTTTGGGTCAGACAGGTTTAAGGGTCATATGTGGACAGGACAGATATAGTCATGTCCAGTGAAACTAAAATGGTGGTTGAAAGATCCTTTTTTGGCCCCTTTTTAAAAGTGGATAAGCGGTTTGGGGCTATGCTGTGGTCAGGACAGGGTTGTCTAGTCCAGTGAAACTAAAATGGGGTTGAAAATCCTTTTTCCGGCAATTTTTAATCTGGGGGTCATGCGGGGTTCGGGGCTCATGCTGTGCCCAGGACATGGATAACAATTTCCAGTTCAAGTAAAATAAATGGTTCAAATAATACTCCCTTTCGGGCCCTTTTTTAAATTTGTTGGTCATGCGGGTTTTTAAGGGGTCTGCTGTGGTAAAACAGGGAAAAGTAAAATGGTCTGGACTTTTTTTCTTGGCTTTTATAACCTAAGTGTGATGCCCAAAAGGAGACATCCATTTGACTGTTTTTGGATGTTAATTCCGGTTCTCCAGCCCGTTTGGGTTAAGAATGAAAGGGGTTTGTTCCCTTTTCCCCTAGACTTTAAAGGTCATCGGCATAATCATTTCAACTTCGGAAAATTGTCTTGATAATTGACGATATCGACTATCGACCCGATGATGATAGTCGACGTAATCGTAATAGCTTATACCTGGGCTAATATATAATGCACCATGCCTCGTGTAGATAATGGTACGGATATGGCAACTCTCCTCGTGCCGTCTTCAATAAACATTAGCATTCCGACCCCAAATTTTAAAAATAAAACCCCGTTTATTAACCATCTTCATTCAAGTAAAAACAGTCGATCAGAATACTTTATTTTATTAATATCTGCAACAGCAGTATCCACGGCGTGAAAGTTCATTCCGCTAGTATAAAGCGCCGCAAAGTAGGCTAGTGAAAGCATATGGGAAAGGGGCGTCACCCCCCAAAGGAAGCGACATTTGGGAAAACAAACCCCCCTTTTCAAACAGGTAGGTGATTCAAGACTCTGCTTATATAGAGATTGATAACTACAATCAATCATAACCCTTCTGACAATTAAAAACATTTAAAAAACACATGATTTTGAACATACATTAACATTTATAGAAATACATTTTTATTAAGATTTTCATTTAGCCCTTTGGGTTAGTGTGTCTAATTTAAAAATCCAATTGTCTCTCATAAGAGTTTTCTTTAATTTAGTACCTTCTAAAGGGGTAAACCTGTTCTAAAATACACCCTCGGGGTTCTGACACTCCGTGGGGATCTTTCTGAAAATGCCGGGCAACGGAACTTTCACCAAATTTTCTATTTTTGTTATCATCACTTTTGCCTACTTTATTCAGGATGGCCTTACGTTCTAAAAAACAGGATGATTTTTTAGAAAGACATCCGCAACAAGACGATCGCGAAAATGGGAACAACTATGGCGGAGAACCCACCATAAAAAATCATGGCAGACCCAAGAAAAAACCATAGAACATCTTTTCCATAATATCTCCTCTAAGACATTAACTTCAAATCAGGAAGACATCTTAAATAAAGAACTTAATTTTGTTCCATCTAACCATAACGATCTGTTTCAATTTAATGTGGACTTACATAGATTATGCCGATCAATACATCTTAAAATGTTTTTTTGTGAAAATAAAAAAGAAATTTCTGAGCAGCATCATACATCCAAACGTATTCTTAAAAAGAGTCAGTTTGATCCACCTATATATAATACGACACTAGATACGTTTGCACAGGCAGTTAAAAAAGAAGTGGAATTAAAATTTAATAATAATGCCCAATATAATGCAGGGAAACATTGCAAGAAGTTTAGAAATGTTAACAACAAAGAATGGCAGGCGATAAAAGAGCTTAAAAATGACAAAACAATCACAATCAAAAAAGCTGACAAAGGTGGGGCTACCGTTGTAATGGATACCAGCCATTATATACAGGAAGCCCATACACAATTGTCAGGTGAGATTGTATATAAGAAAATAGACAGAGATCCTACTAAAGAGTTCAATGTGATAATAAAGAACATTTTAGATGATGCCACAGAAAATAATATAATAAATGAACGACTAAAAAATTCTTTAAATAATGAACATCCTAGGGTTCCGATTTTTTACCTTGTACCCAAGGTACATAAATCTGCCACCAATCCCCCGGGACGACCTATAGTTTCAGGTGTCAACTCCATATTTGAAAAAATTGCCATCTATGTTGACCAATTCTTGCAAAGATATGTTAAACGAGACCAACACTCTCTACAAGACACCACAGAATTGTTAAAAATCATAAAAAACTTAGACTGTAAAGATGTCATCTATTTAGTCACATTAGACATGTAATCTTTATACATAAACATTCCGCTTGAGGAAGGGATGGAGGCAGTGAGAACAGCACTATGTGAAGATGCGTCTTTAATGGTGTTGAGCGATTACGTTGGCCATCGACATCGGTCGATGGTCTATAGTCGACCATCATCGACAAGATAGTCGATGGTCGATAATAGATTATGATTGATGACCATTTAAAGTCTATGGGAGAGCAACAACACCTTCATTCTTACACCCAAACAGGGCTGGAGAAGCTGGAATTAACATCCACAACAGTCAAATGGATACCTGCTACATCTTAGGCAACACACTTAGGTTATAAAAGCCACAGAAAAAGAATCACACACTATTCACTATCCCTGTCTTGCACCACAGCATGACCCTTAAACCTGCATGACCCACAAATTAAAAAGTGCCAGAAGGCAGTATGATTTGAACCATCATTTTACTTGAACTGGACATTGAATATCCCTGTCCTGGAACGCAGCATGAGCTCCAAACCTGCATGACCCCAGATTTAAAAAGTGCTGGAAAAAGGAGTCTTTCAACCACCATTTTAGTTGAACTGGACATTGACTATACCTGTCCTGTGCAACAGTATGACCATTAAACCTGTCTGACCCACAGATTAAAAAGTGCCGGAAAAAGGAGTCTTTCAACCACCATTTTAGTTTCACTGGACATTGACCATACCTGTCCTGGGCCACAGCATGAGCCCCAAACCTGCATGACCCCAGATTAAAAAGTGCCGGAAAAAGGAGTCTTTCAACCACCATTTTTAGTTTCACTGTACATTGACTATACCTGTCCTGGGCCACAGCATGAGCCCCAAACCTGCATGACCCTGGATTAAAAAGTGCCGGAAAAAGGAGTCTTTCAACCACCATTTTAGTTGAACTGGACATTGACTATCCCAGTCCTGGGCCACAGCATGAGCCCCAAACCTGCATGACCCCAGATTAAAAAGTGCCGGAAAAAGGAGTCTTTCAAACAACATTTTAGTTTCACTGGACATTGACTATACCTGTCGTGTACCACAGTATGACCATTAAACCTGTCTGACCCACAGATTAAAAAGTGTCAGGAAGAGGAGTCTTTCAACCACCATTTTAGTTTCACTGGACATTGACCATACCTGTCCTGGGCCACAGCATGAGCCCCAAACCTGCATGACCCCAGATTAAAAAGTGCCGGAAAAAGGAGTCTTTCAACCACCATTTTAGTTTCACTGGACATTGACTATACCTGTCCTGGGCCACGCATGAGCCCAACCGCATGACCCAGATTAAAAAGTGTCGGAAATAGGAGTCTTTCAACCACCATTTTAGTTGAACTGGACAATGACTATACCTGTCCTGGGCCACAGCATGAGCCCCAAACCTGCATGACCCCAGATTAAAAAGTGCCGGAAAAAGGAGTCTTTGAACCACCATTTTAGTTTCACTGGACATAGATTATCCCTGTCCTGGGCCACAGCATGAGCCCCAAACCTGCATGACACAAGGTTAAAAAGTGCCGGAAAAAAGGAGTCTTTAAACCACCATTTTAGTTTGACTGGACATATACTGTCCTGTCCTGGTAGCGCTGGCCCCTCCGCATGAGTGCGGACCAATTGAGCTTCACCTGGAAATACTGGTGGTTAACGCTCCTGTTCCACCCAGGTGCCCTTTATCTTGGCATTCTTTTTCTCATTTTCCTCAACGTGCTGGAGGAAATTGTCTCTGTATTTGTTCTCTGTCTGTGCTCCATACTCCATGTCCTCTGAATAACCTACATCTGGTCAAGTTTTCCTGTACCTCCCTTGTACAATTCGAGGAAATTTTTTTACCGCTATTTGTACATGCAAGTTTTTTAGTAGTTTAATTCTAGAAAACACATTTTTTAAAATTAGGATGGAACCCCACCAGGTCTTTGTTTCTCTTTTTTAATTGTATAAATTGGGTTGTCTCAATACAGGGATTGATAGCTATGTTAAAGATCTTGCAAAAACAAGTCATTTTGCAATATGTGTCCATTAACAGTGTTCTACTTATCCCTGTTTCTGACAGCACCTTTCACCCTTGAGCCACTCTTGACAATTGTGAAGAACGAATGTCTTTAAAAACAAATTTTTTTTATAATAGGACCTGTAGTATAGCTGCATTGTCACAGCAAAATGCCCCAAAAATTAAAAAACATGACCCATGAAGCCATTTTTTGACAATTGTGACGAACAAATGTCTGTTAGAAACAACATTTTTTTATAATAGGAACTGTAGTATAGCTGCATGTCACAGCAAAATGCCCCAAAAATTCAAGCATGACCCTTGAGCCACTTTTGGACAATTGTGGAAGAACAAAGGGTCTATTAGAAACAATTTTTTTTATAATAGGACCTGTAGTATAGCTGCATGTCACAGCAAAATGCCCCCAAAAATTCAAAGCATGACCCTTGAGCCACTTTGGACAATTGTGAAGAACAAATGTCTGTTAGAAAAAATTTTTTTTAAAATAGGACCTGTGGTTTAGCTGCATGTCACAGCAAAATGCCCCCAAAAATTCAAAGCATGACCCTTGAGCCACTTTGGACAATTGTGAAGAACAATGTCTTTTAGAAACAACTTTTTTTTTTTATAATAGGACCTGTGTATTGCTGCATTTCAAAGCAGCATGCCCCAAAAAAAAATTATAAAATGACTTTCTCAGCCACTGTTAAAATTGTGAAGGATGAAATGCCACTTAGAAGCCACATTTTTATTCCAAAGGACCATGATTATTGCTGTATCTCACAGCAACATGACCCCAAAAAATTATAAATATACTTCTCAGCCACTATTAAAAAAATTGTGATGGAGAAATCCCAACTTAGAACCACATTTCTTTTTCCAAAGGACCATAATTATAGCTGTATCTCACAGCAACATGACCTCAAAACCATTGACAATGCGAAAACTTCTAAAGATAAAGTGAGTAAATGGAATAGGGTGTTGTCATGAAACCTTGCTGTCTTTTACATTCTCCTCACAGCAAAACCAGCAATAGGACCTGTTGGGAACCGAGAAGAAAAATTGCAGTAAGAAATGAGCATTTTAAAAAGAAAGTTTTCAAGAGGACCATTTCTGTTTTGAAGAGGAATGTGAAGTAGACCGGCAACTAATCGGTGACCTTGGCAATTGGGGCCACAACATCATCAGAGATCCATGCCTGATTCACCTTGAGAAAGTCAATACTATCCAACATTATCTGGGGAAAAGCCGGATGCGTTTGTCTGTAATGTCTCCTCCAGCTGTGCTGATGGTCCGCTCAGATTTGACTCTGGCTGCTGGGCAGGCAACACCTCTAGGGCGTGGCGAGCGAGTCGGGCATTCGTCCATTTTGGATACCCAGAAGTCTATTGGGTCGGAACACATAAAAAAAACATCGGTTTTGGGAGACGCAGATAGTCGTGCCCATGATCTTAAGCTGGTCTCTTGTGTTGGATGTGTGCCCTGCTTTGCATGCGTTGGTGGGGTGGGAAAAATAAAGATTGCCAGAGGTCACCCATTAGGCTTCTGCCACCTTGCCTGCTGCTGCTGCTGCCGTACGGCTACTTGGGGACTTGTCACCCTCGCTGATTTTGTTCCACCGTGACATTTGGGGAACGTGAAGCAGACGCAACAGATGTCTCCAGTTGATCAATCAGCAAGGTCTCCATTTCCTGCATTTTTTCTCTCTATTTTTGGGTGGGTGGAAAGAAAGTGCTGAGTTTTGTTTTGTACCAAAAATCCAAGGAGGGGGGGCCCCAGTAACTGTTTTTTCATTTTGATGGCCTTAATGCGAGGACATGTTGGAGGAATGGGCATCCAAGCACTCATGTGAGAGATGGAGCCTTGATTTCCCAAGCCTCTGGGTCAATGGGGGCACTAGCAAACTGATCTTCCTCATCTTCCTCCCCCGCCTCAAATTCACGCCACCTCCTTTTCCAAGGCTGGGAGTCGGGAACGTCGGTGTCTAGGACTACCTCCTCTCCTCCGCTTCCCGGACAGCTTCAAAAACAGCCCTGACTTGCCCGAGATGATGCACCCTGAGAGCTGATGCGCCACCTTGCATAGCCCTGGACCCCGAACCACTGCCTAATGAAGAACGTGAAATTGTGAAACTGTCAGGCCTTGTGGATTTGACGGAGAGAAAGGTCCGTGTCCCCATCTGTGTCCGTCTCCTCCTCCGTCGCTGGCGGGAAACCTTTTTTTCAGAGTGTCCCAAAGATCGTTCAAGCACTAAGATCACCACAATGCTCTGCTGACAAGGGCATTGTCCGCACTGGCCATTTGGGGGGCTTCTTAAAACTGGCAAGGATGGTGCAGAGCTCTTTCACTGCCTCCCCTCTCAGTGGCTCAACACAAAAAAGGTCCGCACCGCTGTTGTCGGGCCCTGTGTCACTTCGTACTGCGTAATGGGGATTGCGCTGCTCCCACAATCGCTGGAGCATGTGGAGGGGTGATTCCAGCGTGTTGCCATGTCAACAATGAGACGGTTGACGGGGAGGCCGATCAGAAGCTGCAACGCAGCCAGGCGGGACGAAGCAGGTGTGCGAACGGCGGAACCCGCGAACTTAGACCCTTTGAGCCTTCTTCAGCAGGCAGTCCAACCGGGTAGCTCTTTAGAAATTTCTGGACGACAAGGTTCATGACATGTGCCAGGCAAAGGGGTGTGCTCCAGCCTACTGATCTTAAGGGCGGCAAGCAGATTTTGCCCGTTATCGCACACCACCTTGCCTGGCACAAGGTTCTTGTCACCCAGCCAGCGCTCGGTCTCGTTGTGGAGAGCCGTCCACAGCTCCTGACCTGTGTGTGTGTGTGTGTGTGGACGGTCTCCAAGACAGATTAATTTCAACACGGCCTGGTTTCTCTGGGCACGTGATGCCCCCAGAGGACCTTGGGGAAAGCGCCTGCACCATCCCTGCGGTTTTGAAGAGCGTGGGGCCGAGCCTGGAGCCACCGTCACCCCAGAGACATCCACCCAGCTCACCCAGTGAGCTGTCACAGAGATATAGCGGCCTTGGCCGTGCTTACTAGTCCATGTTTCGGTGGTCAGATGGAATTTTCCGGCCACAGATGCAGACAACGCGCTTGAAATTTTGGATGACACGTGGCTGGCCAGGGCGGGACGGTGATGAAGCGCTCGCAAGCAAATTCTGCTGAAAAGACCATGTTGGATCCGCAATGTCGTCATCATCATCATCAACACAGGTGACTTCGTCGTCCTGACATTCTGCATCCAGGACCTGCGGGCTACAAGCAAGAGGGACTGCAAGGCATTGCCGACCGCCCGGGATTTTTGCAGATTGACCGGCTTCCTTCTCCTCCTCTGATGGCATCAGTAACTGGGCGTCAGAGCAGAGAAAAGCATCCTCTTTGGCCTCTTGATCTTTTAACATGCCTTCTGACCCCAAACGCATTTTGTGATCAAAGAGGTCTTCAGAAAATGGATTATCCACAGTGGTGGGTAAACGAGTTGACATTTGGGCTGCTTCATGTTGGACGGATGCTGATGATGCTGATGACGACATTTGTGGCCCTGACTGGGGGACGGGAGGTAAGACTGCTGGATGAGGTTGCATTTAACCCCTGAAGGACAGATTGGCGACACGTTCGTTACTGAGATTCACAGGGCCCTGACCCAGCGATGACAGGCCTGACGGTCCTGCAACTGACGATCCGCTGGCATGCGTGTTGTCGCCAGCACTGGAAGGAGCACCTTTTCTCGCACCTCTACCTCCATGTCCTACCCCCCTCTTTGCTCGCTTACCACCTGAATTTCGTCCATGTTCAGAAATATAAAAATTTGAGAAGGTATGGAAGAGTTTTGGAAAATCTCTTATTAAAAGACGGCAAATCACAGCTATTCTCAAATCCCTCAAATAAAAACAAAATTGCTGGATTCAAATTTAACTGCAAAGTAGATCTATCAACAAAGCTGGCCTGCGCCAAAGTGAAAAAACACGTATCTGAAATGTTTTCGGATAATAAAAGGTATTTTTTGGCAACTTTCAATTCACCTGTGGTGACTACAAAATTGCTGTATTCACATTTAAGTGCAAGGTGCCTCAATGAACAAAGCTGTAGTGCGCAAAAGTGAAAAAACACGTATCTGTAATGTATTCGGATAATAAAAGGTATTTTTTGTCACCTATCAACCTGTGCTGTCTACAAAATTGCTGGATTCTAATTTAACTGCAAGGTGGCTATATCAACAAAGCTGGAATGGGCAAAATTGAAAAAGAACACATCTAAAATGTATACTGATAATAAAAGTGGAGTTTTGCACCTAACAAAGAGACCTGCAGTTACTAGAAAAGATGTGTATCCTAGTATAAGTTCAGGCTGCCCAATATCCAGGAAATATTCAATAGAAAACTGTTAATAATAAAGCTATTGCAGTGCAATGTCTACACTACGTCTTGGTGAACTCTATCCAGTATTCTTTATAGAGCTTGTCTGTGCTCGCCCGCGGCTCCCTCCCCCCGCTCCCCTCCGTGACTTTACAGTGGTAGATGCTCCGTTAAAATTCTCTACCTAACTACATAAAATCTTCCAATCTCTGATCTAACTAAGTTGTAAGGATCACAGCTAACAGTAGAGCTTTCTCTGTGAAGAAATAGAATAATTTCGCTGAGCTGGTTGGACACAGGCAGAGCGCACGTCCTACTGCTATGAGACGCTGAGAGACACTGATCATGAACAGGAAGGGCTGTTCTATGTAAAACGAGGTCATGTGATTTTTCCAGCCAATCGCAACCATACACATCCCAGTCATGACGTCACACACACATCTCACCCTGCTCTATTCTGTAAGCTGATTTGCTGGCCGCCAAAATGACAGGAAGCGCCGAAAATGGCGCGATCTTAATAGATGATGCACAGATTTTAACCTAAATTATCGCATGATCTAAAAATTTTGATCAACATAAAAACTGTGCCGATTTCAACTTTGTCGATAATAATCGCTCAACACTAGTCTTTAACTAATCAGCAGATTAATTTTATAATGTCATTATTAGATGTAATTCTGACCAAGAACTATTTCAGATTCGGCACTCAATTTTTTATACAGCAACAAGGTACCTCTATGGGCTCGCCAGCACCCCCGGGGTTCGCTAATCTCTTCATTCCGTCAGGTACTCATCCACATGTCGAATTGTGGTTCAGATATGTGGATGACGTCCTGTTATTATGGAAAGGCACTGGTGAACAACTCAATAATTTTATTGATATGCTTAATACTTGCCATCCATTAATTCAGTTCTCAGCCACCATTAGTGAACATGTTGTTCATTATCTGGATCTTGAGATACAGAAACATGAAGGTACATTAAAAACCGTCTTATACTCCAAACCTATGGAAAAAAACAATCTTTTACTTAAAACAAGTCATCATGCTCCAAGTGTATTTAATGGCATACCGAAAAGCCAGTTTATCAGAGCTAGACGCATCTGCTCTGATACATCATCATATATTGAACAGATGGAAAAGATTATCAAAAAATTCACACAGAGAGGTTATGATAGACGTAAATTGGAAACTATGGGACGGGAGGTCTTGGCTGTAGATAGAGATGAGCTGTTACTATCTAATAATAAAGAAAAAACAATGGATAGATTTTCATTTATCAGTGAGTTTGGATGTCAAAGTAAAAACATTGAGCAGATTATAAAAAAATACTGGCCGTTACTGTCTACTGATCCCAAATTCGGTTACTTGTTTAAAACACCACCAAGATTCATTTATCGAAAGGCAAAAACCTTGGGGAACATGCTCATTAGATCAGATATAAGGGATAAGAAACAAACGATATGTGCAACAAAAAAAGAAGGGACATTTCCCTGTATGAATTGCTAAAATTGCTATGCCATCATATGAGGTTCGTGCATTACACACACTACAAAAGGACACAAAATTAATATAAGAGGTATGCATACATGCAATTGCAAGAATGTTATTTATTTTTTGAAGTGCCCTTGCGGTTTAGGGTACGTAAGGCAGACCACCCGTAGTTTCAAGATTAGAATTAACGAACATCGATCAGCTATACGTACGTTCCAGAATAAAGTAGGCAAAAGTGAGGATAACGACAATAGAAAATTTGTTGAAAGTTCCGTTGCCCGGCATTTTCATGAAAGATGCCACGGAGTGTCAGAACTCCGATGGTGTATTTTAGAACAGGTTTATCCCTTAGAAGGTACATCAATAGAAAGAATACTCTTACGTAGAGAGACAATGTGGATTTTCAAATTAGACACACTAAACCCCAAAGGGCTAAATGAGAATCTTAATATGAATGTATTTCTATAAATATAATAATGTATGTTCTGAAATCATGTGTTTTTAAATGTTTTTAATATCGTCAGACATGGTTACTGATTGATTGTAGTTATCAATCTCCTATATAAGCAGAGTCTTGAATCACCTACCTGTGCTTGAGAAAGGAGGAGTTTGTCTTCCGAAACATCGCTTCCGTTGGAGGGTGACGCCCCCTGTCCATACTGCTTTCACTAGTCTACATGCGACTGCATGATACTAAGCTGGAATGAACTTTCACTGCCCATGCATACTGCTGTTGCAGATCATCTAATAGAATACAAGTATGTCTGATCGACTGTTTTTACTTGAATGAAGATGGTTAATAAACATGAGTTTTATTGTTAATCTTGGTCAGAATGCTATATGTTTCGTCGACGTAATCGCTCATCACTAGTCAAGACTGTAGGAAACAGTTCTTAAAAATTAAAGGCTGCATCTAAGTTCATTATTAGTGTTGATCGAACTATTCTAGAAAAGTTAAGTAGAACTTCTCAAATTTTTAGAACTTGAACCGAACATTTTACTGTTCGTTTGAGTAAAGTTCTAGTTCTAGTTTGACACGCCATTTTTAGTTTAGTTTTCAGTGGCTTTCTGCACTTTTGGCAGCCATCCTATCACCTTTCTGCACTTTCGGCATCCAATCAGTGCAGGGCACCGAAAAGTGTCAAAAACATCATCACTGAGGTGTAGGGCTCTTATTGGCTTCTAAAATCACTTGACCATGTTATATATATTTCACTGTATTGCCTTGTGAACACCATTTTCAGCTCACTCTCTGTACTGTACAACCTGCTCTTAGTTAGATAGAATTTTCCTCTCCATAGACATCAATAGTTAGGGAGTTTGATATTGCTGGCTACATCTTTCCCACACCCAGAAGCTGTTATTTGGCAACATTTGCAGGCTCACATAGCGCCTAACTCTCATATACATGGATGTTTATTATACAGAGTGCTTGGATTTGCTAAATCAAACTCAGTGCCCAAAAATTCCGTTTTTGCAGTTTTGGGGGTTCAGTAATTGTATAACACACTGTCTCCAAATCTCCTATGTGTCAAAGTGGCTTTTGGGCCCCCTCAGGATGCAGGGCCCTATAGCAGCTGCTACCGCTGCACCTCTTATATCTACACCCCTGCTTGCAAGCTGTCCTCATCTTTTCAGTTAGCCATTGAAGTATTTTAGCCTCTTAATTTTTTTCTGTCACTCTTAGAGCCAAATTTTCTTCACTAAGTTGTTCCATGCTTCCAGTTTACTGTTATGGATGGTATTTACAGCTTCTTCTCACCTGTATAGGTATAAAAATTAACTAGAACATCTTCTCCCATTGACTTTAATGAGGTTTGAGTTCTAGTTCGAATAGAACCTCGAACCGAACACACTAAAGTTCGAGGTTCTAATCGAACTAGAACATTTTACTGCTCGCTCATCTCTATTAATCATAATTGATTTGATCATACCTGAGCTAAAGAAAAGGCAACAGCGGTTGGAGAATGACCCATCAGAGTCTTTGATTTCCCTGTGAATGAGTTTCTGCAGCTTGCTATGCATAGTGATATATAACAGCTACAGAAGCCCAAACTTTTTTTTAATATAATTCTTTTTTTGTTAAACTGTATATTTATTAAAGTGTTTTCAGAAAAAGATATAAGGACATAACTGGATAAAGACAATTCCTTCGATATAACATAGCATACAACAAATGGCAGACAATATAGGAACAAAATATCCAAAGTGTATACCATATTCAACATTCCATTATACAACAGTACATATGATGGCGAAAAATAAGCTAACCATAACCATATTTAAAGGAACCACAAGAAAAAGTAACAAAACACAAGACTAGACGGGGACACAAAAGGAAAAGGGTAACAAGTGCAACCTTCGAAGTCTGAGGAAGCAACTAGAGGGTCTATTTAGCACATGGAGATATCATAAGTTTCAAATGTCATGTATCGTTACATATGTATCCTATATATCCCAAATCAGATGAAACTTATCCATAGTGTTATTCAACATGGCAGTTAGATATTCTAAGGACCTTATATCCCTTAACCGTCTAAGTACATCACTCAATTTTGGTGGATCTACCCTTTTCCAATACGAAGAAATCATACATTTGGTTTCAGTAAGAATATGTAGAAGTAGTGTCTGAACCGGTTTCTTCAGTTTCACAGGAAACAAATTCAGTAAACAAACAGCGGGATCCAGAGACAACTGTATACCTATTTTAATATAATTCTAAAAATATTATCTCATGAAAAAAATGCCTCAAAAGGTGTCCACAACCTTTAAATCTTTGCAAATTAAAGTCACCCTTCTTTCTGAAGGCCTTTTCATACACCAGGATAGCACCACAGCTCTAACTGGTCAAAGCTTTAGGGTGACATGTATGAATGTTCGCGCTGACAAGGCCAGTTCTAAATAGTTTTAAGGTAGTATAGAATGTGCCAGAATGTATGAACCTGTTCTTCTGCAGGTCATACATACAGGCGCAGTCTAGTGCCAATACGACAACTCAGGCTCAGGCAGACCACCTTTAACTTGGTCTTGCTGTTCTAATTGTTATACACCTAGGTTTGGCATTAGAGAATATCAATGTGTCTAATTCTATGAACGTGGTGCTACATGCCCCCAGAACACCCCAAATCTTTGGCATATTAAAAAGTGTTGCTCCTGTGCTTAAAGTTTGGAGTACAACTATTCATGCATATATAGAAAAGGTCTACTCAAGCTTTTTGACGCCAGATAACTGCCACAGCCCTATTCTTAAATGTCGCCCATAGTTTCAAAGCCCAAATTCAGGAACTCTATTGAACTAGCTTGAAAACTGCCATTTTGCTAAAAGAAAAAAAAAGAAGCCCCAAAACTGCTAGTCCTTACAAGTTAGGTCACAAAGTAACTGAAATTGAAGCTGCACGCTAATAAAAATTATCTTTCAGGATAAGTATATATACAAGTTGGCAGGCAGCCTCCACATCCACCCCTGGCATCAAAGCACCAGATGAACCATTAAGAAAAGAGAAATGTATTATCCGAAAATCTCCTGTGTCTTTTTAATTGACCGCTCTTAGGGGAAATATCTGAAGACCCTTGAAATGAGAAGAAGAAAAGAGGTCTGCATGTTTCCCAACGCCATAATCTTGGCAGACTTTTCAGTATAATTCTCTAAAAATTACTTGAGTGGAGTCTAGGCAAAAATATATTCCCTGGGAAGTCCTTAATGCTCTTTTCACAATGGATAATTTCCTGAGCCATATAAAAAAGATGTTTTTCCATCTAAAGTGTTAGTTATGCATTTAACATCAGTATTGGTCAGTGAAAGTGGCAAATGGCTAGTTGCCTTATATTCATGCACATTGTTCTATAAACGGATATAAAAGGAACAGATTGATACAAGGTATGGTTTTGCAAGAAAAAAATCAGCATTAACCCCTGACTGCCGTAGCCGTTTTTTGCCTCTACAACAAAGTCCCATTTTTAAAATCTGACATGTCAATTTATGTGAGAATAACTTTTTGATACTTTTACATATCAATGTGAATCTGAGATCGTTTACTCATGACACATTTAGACTCATTAGGCCACATATATGAACTTTGGCGTTTCAGCACCTAGAATTGCCATAGCGAAGTTATAAATCTATAGCTTCATACGGTTCTAGTGTGCAACGCCTCCCGCACGCCCCACGAAGTCAGACGCATCACAAAGTGCTCTGTAATGTGCCTGATACTGGCTTATGAGAGGCATTTCAGTAATGCGAACGGGGCTGCGCCTGATGTCGGGCTGAAAATACGCCAGACTTCTGGAGCAGCCCCATTTATACATGTCCCCCATTAAGTTATTTATAAGTTTTGGTCCATACAATCTTTGTTTATTTGTTAAAAATATAAAAATGTTATGAAATTTTGAAAAATTTCAACTTAAAACATTTCTGCTTGTAATACAGATGGTTATACGACACAAAATATTTTATAACTTGCATCTACCATATGTCTACTTTATGTTGGAAGAGTTTTTAAATGTGTTATCTTTTTAATGTTATTAGTGGACGTAAAAATTTAGTAGCAATTTTTCCCATTTTCAAGAAAATTTGCAACACAGATATTTTAGGGACCAGTTCAATTCTGACGTGACTTTAAAGGGTCTGTACGTTATATACCCATGTAAATTACTCCATCTAAAAAACGTCAGCCCTGAAAGTATTTAAAATACTATTTAGAAACTTTGTTAACAATTTGGGGGTTTCAAAGAAATGAAAGCAAAGTGAAAGTGAAATTTCAAAATGTTACTTTTTTTTGCAAAATTATTAATTTTAATCCATTATTTACTGGACAACCGTAGATGTTAGCAAGCAAATGTAACTCAATATTGATTCCCTCAATTTGGCTTTTTAAAGATATCCCATATGTGGCCTTATAGCACTATTTGACTCAACCACAAGCCTCAGAGTAGGAGAAGCACCTACTGGATTTTGGGGTCTCATTTTCATTAGGATATTTTGTGGGTGCCACCTAGAGGTCTAAAACTTAATAAACACCCCTAAAAGGACTTCATTTTGTAAACTATACCCCTTAAGAAATATATCCAGGCATGTAGAGAGTATATTAATCCCACAGGAGTTTCACAGATTCTTTTTTCCGTTAAGCTATGAAAATGAAAAAAAAATGTTTCCAGTTATATGCAGATTTAGCTGAAAAGGTTTCGTTTTCATAAGCAATCTTGGAAAACAAGCATCACAAAATTTCTTTCAAGTTCTGCAAATTTCTTTCAAGTTCTTGCTGACTCAGAGAGAGATCTTTGATGTAGCTTTAGAAGTCATGTGTAAAGGCTCTTGTATAGGTCAGATTTTATTTAAAGGTAATCTATCTCCAATCGGTGGCAAAGAGGTGTTGTTTAGACAGGGTAAGAAAGAGTTACACAAAAGCATAACTAGAAACTTTTATAAGCAGGCAGTGTACAGGCAAAGTCAGATTCAGGCAAGCGGTCACGACAGGCAGCAGACTAGGCAGGTTCAGGAATGTAGCAGGCGGTCGGTAACTGGTAATCAATAGCAAAGAGCGCGCATAAATGGCTGATACATATGGGAAAAAAATCAATAACTGGCAAAGGTTAATGGGAAGAGAATCCCTAAAAAGCCCATAGCTCCAGGTGGTTGGCTGGTGAAGAATAATATGGCGCGAATTGGCCCTGGGAACAGCACACTCACCTAGTGGCCAGTAGGAAAACTGTGGACAGAGGAAGCTGGAGGAAGAGGAAGTTGGCATCAGTTTTGGCCAGGCATGGAGCAGAGCAGGGACGGGTGAGTCCCCAAACAGGAAAACCAGGGCAGGGAGCAGGCATGACCATGGACTGAGATCCGTGCCATGGCGCAACGCATCCTAGAGACTGGAAAACAGACACGATTGCAGACCGGATGCTGGACCGTGGAGCGTGAAGCTACAGTCGTCAAAACTCAGTAGACAACAATTAGGCTTTTTGCCTGTACCTTCGAGCAATTATATCAGATATTATTGTAACACAATTCCTTTTGTGATTATGAGAACTTTTTTCCATTACTTACCATTTTTTTCCTAAAATTAATAGCAGTAAAGCAAGTAAAGTTTTTGTTCATCAATTTTCCAACTACTGGACACATTTACTTTATACAAATGGGAACACCCCTTAAAATGCGACGTGTTCCAGAGCTAGTGACATGTCTGTGTAAGGAAATAGTTGCATGTCCAATAAAAGGATGTTTATGTAATATCTTTTCTTAAAACTCTGCATTGTGCCATTCAGGTTACAGTCTCTCTGGTCCCTGTGTCCCTGAACTCTGACCCTGACAGTTTTAGAGTATATAAAGATACTCTATATCTATATGTATGGATAAGAGAAATGGAAACAGCACTATGATCCCTAGTGGTTATTTAATGGAGAATACAAGTATAAATTAATACAGATATGTGAGGAGTGCTGACAGATACTAGATACATTGTTGCCCACTTAATAGGTGGTCTTTAAAAAGCCAAACAGGTTTCTCCAGTTAGAATCTACTTCTGCCCATAATGCATGTACATTAAATCTCTGTTTCATCCAATCGTACCAACCATTTCCAATTACAATGCAGATCAGGTTGCACTTTTATTGCTGTCTGGGAAACATGGCAAGAAAACAATATTATAAATACAACTCATAATTTAGATCACACCTGGTAGTGATTTCAGGAAAATATTTTTGTCTTTGCACAGTAGTTTTAGAGACAACAAACAAAGTTTTGTTGTAGTTAAATAATTGATGCTGTTTTGGCAGATAATCATCAATTATTCTGTGCTGCAAAAAGCAATTATGCTTACTTTGCTTTATGTAACAGCTTCAATTAAAGCCTGGAAACCATATAAAAAAGCCACATCTCTGCACTGTTTATGTCTCACCGCAGCCACTACAGTAAGTATAATATCAATTTTAAATGACTTAGAATTTCACAAAAGAAAATAAAAGCAAAAAAATGAACTGCAAAATTTAACTCTTTGGGGCTTTACAGCTACACTGAGAACAGAGCCTGAGCAGCCTACAAAAATGTTCAATGTAGAACTATATAATCCTGGCTTCTGGACTGGGGCTCAGATGACAAACAATGTTCTTCAAACAAAAGTTTAAGACATTTCTTATATAGTTTGGCTACAATCATTCAATTTTTGCAGTCTACTGACAGACATGGAGTGCTACAGACCCATACATCAGAGCACTTTTTTTCAAGCATATCAGTCTCCTGGGATCCAAATCCGGTAAAATGCAGAACCAAATAAGTCTTTTAATACAACTTGATTTATACTGCTCTATACACTTTATAACTGGCAGATAAAATTTAACTTTATAGGCATATCATGGCCTACATTTGGGGTAATAGTCTCACATGACTGTTTAAAACAGCCCCAGCGAACATGATGTGCATTTAGCCTTAGTTTGTCTATATAAGGCATACTTCACAAGCGCTCAATGGAGTTGAAATTTGTGTAGTATGCTATAACGTACCCCAGACAGTAGTACTACCTAGACAGTACTTCAGCTCCTGTTTCTTTATCACTTACATGTAGATTTTGCATTTTTTATGGTTTGATTTTTGTTCCTGTAGTATGAAATTATTTGCACAAAACAGTCACTTATAAAGAGGATGGCAAATAAACACGTGGGCAAGATTGTTGGTACCCTTCTATAAAAGAAAGGAAAACCCACAATGGTCATTGAAAAAACTTGATAAAAGTAATAATAAATGTATATTTACTAAAAATCAACTAATGAAAATTAGACATTGCATTTAAATTGCAGCTAAAAAGAAAAAAAATTATAAAACCAAATAAATTAACTGGCCTGGACTAAAATAATGTAATTAGCATCACAGGTGTCTTCAAACTTGTAGGCAGTCAGTCTGCCTAGATAAATCTTGAAACATAGTCACTGTGCTGTTTGGTACCATGGTGAGTATCATGCTGAACATGGACCAAAGGAAGGAGGGAGTTGTCTCAGCAGATTAGAAAGGAAATCATACACAAACATGTTAAAAGAAAAGGGTATTAGACCATTTTTAAACAGCTTGATGTTCCTGTTACTACCAACACGTTAGAAAGACTTTCCTCACAACAGACATACTTGTGAAACAGCTTGAGTATATGAGGACTTGAAATGGTTACTCCAGCATCTGGAATGCCATCAGCCAATAGCAATCCAAAAACTTTCACATGAAGAAGGATCCAGTTTGCAAAAAGAATATATGAATAAAAACTTTGGAGGACATGTATGAAAACTGTCTAGGTGTAAAATTGTCAGCCGTACAGTACAGGTGATTTGAGAGTCGCGGTGACCAGCATGTACTCCCGAAGCACGGGGGCGGCAGCCCGCTGGTCCCATAGACATGCATTACTTGCGGCGCTTAATCGCCTCGAGTAATTGACATCTCCCCGAGCGTACAATACGATCGCATTGTACACACGGGGGGCGAGGCGTAATCCATAGTTCTCTATGAGAGCTATGCATTACCATAATTGCAGGGAGTACTTCACCGCGTATTAAGCGCAATATGTGGCGAAATATGCCCACAATTACGTGAGAAAATAAGCCATGTGAACATACCCTAAGACTTTATTTGTTGCCCATAGCAAACAATCAGAGCTCCCTTTTTGCAGAGCACTATATGAAATGAAAGGGGAGCTCTAACTGGTTGCTATGGGCAGCAAAGAGTCTTACACCTAGACAGTTTTCATACATGTGGCCCTTTATTTTTATTTAATCCATTAACATCTGTACAAGGCTCCAAGCATAGCTCCCTGGTATGTTTCTGACCCTTAGGGGCCAATTACACGGCACAGGACAAATATCGGTCGGCTTATCCGACCGGAATTTGTCCTGTTTTCGTGCCGTGCACACAGCCACAGGGGGATGGCTTTTCTCCACGATTAGCAGAGAAAAGCCCTTCCCCTTCTCACAGACATGTTCATTGCTTTTACGGCATCTACTCTTTGGTATAAATGATGTGGCATCTATATTCTAAAGGTTGATATGAATCTGGCAATAATAAACATGTAGGGTTTTCATTATGTTTTGGTACTGTACATAAAATCCAAACATTTTCTATTTTTAAAATTTTCGCCGCAGCGTCATTTTCTGCAACCAATAACTTTTTTGTACTTCTACCTATGGACCTGAGTGAGTTTGCTTTCTTTCAGGCTGAATTGTACTTTTTATTGTTACCAGACTTTTTCGATCACTTTTCCAAAGTTTTGGCATTTTGAATTTTTTTTTCTACAGTGTTCAGCATGCAGGATAAATTTTATAGTTTCATAGTTTCATAGTTTGTAAGGCTAAAAAAAAGTCGTCCATCTAGTTCAGCCTGTTGTGCTAAGGTGTTGATCCAGAGGAAGGCAAAAACCCCCAATGAGGTAGAAGCCAATTGTCCTCATTTTAGGGAAAAATTCCTTCCTGACTCCAATCTGGCAATCAGAAAAATCCCTGGATCAATGACCCCTCTCCTGAATCCTAGTCACTATAACTTGTTATATTATTACGCTCCAGAAATGCATCCAAACCCTTTTTGAACTCGGTTATTGAATTCACCATGACCAGTCCCTCTGGCAGAGAATTCCATAGTCTCACTGCTCTTACAGTAAAGAATCCCTTTCTATGTTTATGTAGAAACTTTCGTTCCTCAAGACGTAAAGGATGCCCCCTTGTTCTAGATACAGCCTGTGTATAAATAAATCTTGGGAGAGATCTCTATATTGACCTTTGATGTATTTAAACATATTTATTATGTCCCCCCGAAGCCTTCTTTTCTCTAAACTAAATAACCCTAATCTTGCCAATCTTTCTGTGTACTGTAGTCCACCCAGTCCTTTTATTATTTTTGTTGCCCGCCTTTGTACCTGTTCAAGCTCTACAATGTCTTTCCTGTCACTGGTGCCCAAAACTGTACACAATATTCCATGTGTGGTCTAACAGTGACTTGTATAATGGGAGAATAATGTTCTCATCATGTGCATCTATGCCCCTTTTAATGCACCCCATGATCCTATTTGCTTTGGCTGCTGCTGCCTGACACTGGCTGCTACAATTAAGTTTACTGTCCACCAGGATTCCCAAGTCCTTCTCCATGTCACTTTTTACCCAGTGTTTTTCCATTTAACATGTAATCATGTAATGGATTTCTCTTCCCCATGTGCATAACCTTGCATTTATCAGTGTTAAACCTCATCTGCCATTTCCCTGCCCAGGCCTCCAACTTATCCAGATCCCTTTGTAATAACATATTATCCTCTATTGTGTTGATTACTTTACAGAGCTTAGTATCGTCTGCAAAGATCGATATTCTACTGTGTATTCCCTGTGTAAGATCATTAATGA